>SJYA01001630.1:1291136-1400398 GCA_006410615.1 Neotragus moschatus
AGCCATGAAATCAAAAGACGCTTACTCCTTGGAAAAAAAGTTATGACCAACCTAGAGAGCATATTCAAAATCAGAGATATTACTATGCCGACTAAGGTCCGACTTGTCAAGGCTATGGTTTTTCCTGTGGTCATGTATGGATACGAGAGCTGGACTGTGACGAAGGCTGAGCGCTGAAGAATTGATGCTTTTGAACTGTGGTGTTGGAGAAGACTCTTGAGAGTTCCTTGGACTGCAAGGAGATCCAACCAGTCCATTCTGAAGGAGATCGGCCCTGGGATTTCTTTGGAAGGAATGATGCTAAAGCTGAAGCTCCAGTACTTTGGCCACCTCATGTGAAGAGTTGACTCATTGGAAAAGACTCTGATGCTGGGAGGGATTGAGGGCAGGAGGAGAAGGGGATAACGGAGGATGAGATGGCTGCATGGCATCACTGACTCGATGGATGTGAGTCTGAGAAAACTCTGGGAGTTGGTGATGGACAGAGAGGCCTGGTGTGCTGTGATTCATGGGGTCGCAAAGAGTCGGACATGACTGAGCGACTGAACTGAACTGAACTGTAATTAGGCCCACTGTAAAACCTACTGAATGGAATTTCATTGTAGAACTAACCTTTGATTGATATAGTATTGTTATTATTTTAACAGTTACCATCAACTCCCTTAAATTCCTTTAGAGAAAATATGTTTTCCCAAAGACTGTGTAAAAGAAAATCACCCGAAAGGCAGAATGAATTCTGAAAGGCCAACTCCTACAATTTCTAATTTAAAGACATCTTAATATTTATAAAGAGCCACTTAGAAAAGATATAAATACATCTATCTCTTCCTCTAGCTCTCCAAACAATGTAACTCAAAAAGTACCTGAAAATGCCTCCTTGATTATGATGAGCTGCTCAGTCCTTTATAGATGTGTGCTATGTGTATGTGTGTGCGTATATCTGGTGTAAAAGCTTATACTGAAAAGTCTGGTTTTGGAATTTTTTTCTTGCTCATTTTAATATGTGTTTTGACAATGAGGCAGTAGATATGAGAAATTTTCTGTAAGTAGCAGAGAAACTAAAAATCCTGACAACTTGGAAATACATGGGGAGAAAAATATTTCATATGACATGGATATNGCTTATACTGAAAAGTCTGTTTTTGGAATTTTTTTCTTGCTCATTTTAATATGTGTTTTGACAATGAGGCAGTAGATATGAGAAATTTTCTGTAAGTAGCAGAGAAACTAAAAATCCTGACAACTTGGAAATACATGGGGAGAAAAATATTTCATATGACATGGATATCTTGTCATAGATTAAGAGATCATAAATGGCTTAGATTCTTGGAAACAATGGAGAGTGAAAAAAAAAAAACAGCCCCAGTTACTTTTGGTAAATGGTAAAAGAAAGCATATTAGCAGCCAGGTGTTTGCTCTTCCAACATAGTCTTTGGCTAAACACAAAGATTTGACAGTAGTGGGATGATTAATAAGCTTGTTAATGATTAATAAACTTAATAAGCTTGAATGTACACCTGGCAATGAGGGCAATACCAATAAAACAGGTACTTGTGATTCTATTTTCTGTGCAGGATAATACAGGGAAATTTTAAAGACAAAATGTTTATTACAAGGATATAATCATAGTAGTGACTAACACCTGGCATTCAGAAGCAATGGCTTCATGCACCTACACATATGAAAAGCAAATTTTGCATTCTCATAAATGAAAAATGTATAGCTAAAGAGAAAATGGTAGGTACGGTAATCAGTAGCATTATTCTATACTCCAAGAGCACAAGATCATTTCAGTTTCTATTTACTCGTGTCAAAGTTTTGCAAGTTAACTTTTTTTTTAACCATAACACCTGCATCTAGAATCTTACAAAATGTTTGTTATACTAAATATACTTAAGCTTTTCAGGTTTCTGCAAATATACTCGTTGTGTGTTCTATGTTAAATAGCAGTAGGGACAGGTGTCCCAAATTAGCCTAAGTTTGTCAAGATTAAAGCAAAATACTGCCATGTGTTTTTTGCATTTTAAAAACCCAACAAATACTATGCTGCAAAGTATTTAATCTGAAAATCTATTTTTAACCTTCCACTTCTTTCATTTGCTTTTCATTTTGAGGGAAATCCTTCCTGTTCCTATTTCCATCAGTACTGCCCCTTGCAGGCCCATGAATGATAATATTTTCTATCTAAAACACATTTTTTTCAAAGGCATTTTGGTTTGGGCTTTCCATAACTCTTGCTGGAATGATTGATAGTGGTTACAAGGCTGGGGTTATGTTGAGAAATTTAATGCATCAATTCACAATTAAATTTCTTCTTGTGTTTCTTTTTTTATTTTGTATGGACATTTAAGTGCCTTGCTCCCTCAGTTAGGAAAGTTCTCCTAAAGCAACACAAGGAGACCTTTCGCTGTTGTTGTTCAGTCACTCAGTCATGCCCAACAGCTTGTGACCCCATGGACTGCAGCACTTCCCTGTCCTTCACCATCTTCTGGATCTTGCTCAATCTCATGTCCGTCGAGTCAGTGATGCCATCCAACCATCTCATTCCCTGTCGCTCCCTTCTCTTCCTGCCTTCAATTTTCCCAGCATCAGTGTTTTTTCAAGTGAGCTGGCTCTTCACATCAGGTGGCCAAAGTATTGGAGCTTCAGCTTCAGCATCAGTACTTCCAATGACTGATTGGTTTGATCTCCTTGTAGTCCAAAGGACTCTCAAGAGCCTTCTCCAGCACCATAGCTTGAAAGCATCAATTCTTCAGCATTCAGCCTTCTTTATGGTTCAATTCTCACATTCATACATGACTACTGTAAAAAACATACCTTTAACTATATGGAAAGTGAAAGTGAAAGTCACTCAGTCGTGTCTGACTGTTTGTGACCCCATGGCTGTAGTCCATGGAATTCTCCAGGCCAGTATACTGGAGTGGGTAGCTGTTTCCTTCTCCAGGGGATTATCCCCACCTAGGGATCCAACCCAGGTCTCCCGCATCACAGGCAGAGTCTTTACCAGCTGAGCCACAAGGGAGGCCTTGGTGGCTTTGTAGATCTTTGTGGCAAAGGTCTCTACTTTTTAATATGCTGTCTAGGTTTGTCATAACTTTTCTTCCAAGGAGCAAATGTATTTTAATTTCATGGCTGAAGTCACCATATGCAGTGATTTTGGAGCCCTAGAAAAGAAAGTCTGACACTGTTTCCGTTGCTTCCCCATCTATTTGCCAAGAAGTGATAGGACTGGATGCTAAGATCTGGCATTTTGAATGCTGAGTTTTAAGCCAGCTTTTTCACTCTCTTCTTTCACCTTCATTAAGAGGCTCTTTAATTCCTCTTTGCTTTCTGCTATAAGTGTCGTATCACCTGCACATCTGAAGTTGTTGATATTTCTCCTTGCAATCTTGATTCCAGCTTGTGTTTTATCCAGTCTGGGATTTCACATGATGAACTCTGCATATAAGTTAAATAAGCAGGGTGACAATATACAGCCTTGATGTACTCCTTTTCTAGTTTTGAACCAGATGATTGTTTCATGATCTGTTCTGTTTTTTGACCTGCATTCAGGTTTCTCAGGAGGCAGATAACAGTCTGGTATTCCCATCTCTTTAATAATGTTCCAGTTTGTTGTGATCCACAAAGTTAAAGACTTTAGCATAGTCAATGAAGCAGATATATATATATATTGAATTCTCTTGCTTTTTCTATGATCCAGTGGATGCTGGCAATTGGAACTCTGGTTCCTCTCCCTTTTCTGAATCCAGTTTGTACATCTGGAAATTCTTGGTTCACATACTGTTGAAGCCTAGCTTGGAGGATTTTGAGTGTTACTTTGCATGTGAAATGAGTGCAATCATGTGGTAGTTTGAACATTCTTTGGCCTTGCTTTTCTTTGGGATTGGAATGAAAACTGACCTTTTCTAGTCCTGTGGCCACTGTTGTTTTCTAAATTTGCTGGCATGTTGAGTGTAGCTCTTTAACAGCATCATCTTTTAGGATTTGAAATAATTCAGCTGGAATTTCATCACCTCCACTAACTGTTCATAATGATGCTTCCTAGCGCCCATTTGACTTCACAATCCAGGATGTTTGACTCTAGGTGAGTGATCACACCACTGTGTTTATCTATGTCATTAAGTTTTTTTGGTAGTTCTTCTGTGTATTTTTCCCATCTTTTCTTAATATCTTCTATTTCTGTTAGGTCCATAAAGTTTCTGTCCTTTATCGTGGCCTTCTTTGCATGAAATGTTCCTTTGGTATCTCTAATTTTAAGGATACCATTAGCATGAATTTTTGTACCCACTTAGAGTCTGAATTCTGTGTACCTGGTATATTTGAATTTTATTCTTTATGGCAAAAAATTGAATCTAATTTTCTGTACTTCTTAATTGTAGTACTGCATTAATGTAAAGATTATATATTATATGCTGCTTCATCGCTTCAGTCGTGTCAGACTCTGTGCAACCCCATAGACGGAAGCCCACCAGGCTCCCCTGTCCCTGGGATTCTCCAGGCAAGAACACTGGAGTGGGTTGCCATTGCCTTCTCCGATGCATTAAAGTGACAAGTGAAAGTGAAGTCTCTCAGTCGTGTCCGATCCTCAGCGACCCATGGACAGCAGCCTACCAGGCTCCTCTATCCATGGGATTTTCCAGGCAAGAGTACTGGAGTGGGTGCCATTGCCTTCTCCGTATATATTATATATGAACGTATAAATATGTATTGCATGTATAATGAGAAATAGAGAAGATCTGTAACATATTTATAACTAAAATTATAAAATTTTGTCTTGTCACTTTTCCTTCAGCTTTCTTTCTTTCATAATTTTCAAAAGCATTCTGTATATTTCATTTTCACTTTCAGGCATTATTTATATGTATGTTTGACCTGCATGTTTCTGAAGCCAGTATTAGATTCTGGCCATATTTAAACTTTACATTTTCAACAAGAATCCAAAAATTGAACAAGACTTTTTTGACTCTCAGAAATATTTGAAGTAGCAACAACAAGGAAGGTTTCAACTAGAAACTGGTTGTTTCTCCTCAGTTGGCCTTTCACCCATTTGAATGATGTCAACGGAATTGAGTTGGCAAAAGTTTTTTCCTCAGTGGAATGTCTGTAGAGTGAATAAAAAGAGAAAAGAGAAATCAGAGAAGTTGAAAGTGTGACTTTCTGTATTTTCTTCCTTCCAGTGGATGTAACTCTGCACTATAGAAGTATTTCTAAATAACATTTCTATTCAACTATTTCTTAGATGGGAAATGCTAATTCAATTAGCTGTGCTTAGAAACAAATTTCAGCTCTTGTAGAATTGCAAACAGCACAGAATACAAGGCATGCTGCTGCTGCCAAGCCGCTTCAGTTGTGTCCGACTCTGTGCGACCCCATAGAGGGCAGCCCACCAGGCTCCCCCATCCCTGGGATTCTCCAGGAAAGAACACTGGAGTGGGTTGCCATTTCCTTCTCCAATGCATGAAAATGAAAAGTGAAAGGGAAGTCGCTCAGTCGTGTCTGACTCCTAGCGACCCCATGGACTGCAGCCTACCAGGCTCCTCCATCGGCAGAGTTAAATTTAATGGTGAATAAATTTGAGCACAACAGGAAGGAAAATGACCTTTAAGGATCAGAATAGAAAGGAGCCTATATACTTCAGTTCTCAGACTCTGTATATCTGAAAAGAAAGCACTAAGAAAGCAGGTGCTGGATTAGACAAAGAAGAACAAAGAAAAATCTGGAAGCATGAGATTTTCACTATTTCAGCCATATATGAATGCCTGGAGAAATTGGGACTGTAGCCAAATAGAGTGGAACAAGGAACACAACTGAATCGTGCTGCGCGTCTCTAAGGGTATCAGCAGTTTGAT
The DNA here is from genome assembly GCA_006410615.1 of Neotragus moschatus. Lineage (NCBI taxonomy): Eukaryota > Metazoa > Chordata > Mammalia > Artiodactyla > Bovidae > Neotragus > Neotragus moschatus. Next base: position 1,296,986 of record SJYA01001630.1, read on the forward strand.
AATTGTGCCTGAAGTGCTTTCCTTTGTTTCTGTCTAATTGCCATTAAATTCATCATTTCACACAGAAGTTAAGGCCAAAACTGAAGGAACATTTTGAGTCACGTTAGGTTCATTTTAGGACTTGTTTTGTTTGCTTGAAATCAAGCCGATTTTCTACCTTACCAGTCACACATCTGAAGGAAATGATTAGAAATGACCTGAAAAATTACAAGGATGGATGCTAGTAGACAGTACTGCTGCTTATTTTTCTATTATCCTTTTATTCCTGATGTGAATTTTGAGAAACATATTTTTCCATGTTAAAGATGGGAATTTAGGTGGGAGAACAATAATATTTTTAATGCATAGCTACTTAAATGGCCACTGAACATAATTTGTCTGATTCTAAATGAGGTATTGTTTCACCTCTTCAGTGCTATTGAACACATAAATTGTTCACTCACAGATGTTTTTGAAACTTTAAATTTACAATTCAAATAAAGAGTTCAAGTGTATATCCAAGGCTTAGAGAAGAAAGGCAGTGTTCTCCTATCTGGGGTGTTGACATTTGATAAAGAAGGCTTCTATACTCGGTAAGTGTGCATAGTAAAATGTTCCCTGGAAGTTATACTCTTGGAGAAAAGATAGTGATGACAATTATAGAAAAAAGAAAACTGATATTTTTAGTGTCAGATCCATCCATATTTCCCTATGATCAATAGCAGGAAATATAATTTTAGTCTTAGTAAGAGCAGCGAGTTTCTGATAGCTGCTTCTCTGTGACATCAATGTAGAATAATGTCTTTTCTTTGCTAAGCAACAGCTGGCCAAGTAAGTCTCTACATCTCTCTTATAGCTTTTCTCTAATGGAAAAAGTGACTTTAATCAAAGATTAAAGGCTCGTATAAGGAAATACAAAATTTCAGTTGTGATAGGTGCTATGAAGGATACATTCTCACAGCATTATTTGAGTTTGTGATGAAAGATTTCCCTAAGAAAATGATACTTGAATTGTGGTCTTAGAAAAAGCATAATTTAACTAGTTGAAGAAGAATGCATGGGAAGGTTCTTTCAGTAGAAAAGACATTGTTGAGAAGAAGAGAAAATTAAAGATGCTAGAAACCAAAGAAGATTAGGAAGAATCAAGATTCAAAATGTATCATATTATATACTAGTAGTAAGTAACCTGGGCTTCCCTGATTGTTCAGACAGTAAATAATTTGCCTGCAATGCAGGAGAACTGGGTTTGATCCCTGGGTTGGGAAGATCTCTTGGAGAAGAGGATGGCTAAATACTCCAGTATCCTTGCCTGGAGAATTACATGGACAGAGGAGCCTGGTGGGCTACAGTCCTTGGGTTTGCAAAGAATCAGACACAACTGAGCAACTAACATTTTCACTCACTTTCAATAAGTGCTGCTGCTGTTAAGTCGCTTCAGCCGTGTCTGACTCTGTGTGACCCCATGGACTCCACCAGGCTCCCCCATCCCTGGGATTCTCCAGGCAAGAACACTGGCGTGGGTTGCCATTTCCTTCTCCANGAAGGATGGTCATAACTCAGGTCTCCAGGGAGTCCCTGGGAGTAGCCACCAAGTAAGCATCCTTGGCTTCATGCAGGAAAGATTTCAAGAGTCATGGTGGTAAAGTCAAAGCAGGTTTATTGAGAGGCAGGTTTATTGAGAGAGATAGACATTCCATAGGCAGAATACAATCCATCTCAGTTGGTGAGAGTGGGGCTGTGCGGGGGTGGGGGTTAGTTTTTTATGAGCTAGATAATTTCATAGGCTCGTAAGTGGGAGGAATAATCCAACTATTTTAGGGAAGGAGGTGTTTCTAAGACTTGGGGTATTGCTCACTCTTTTAGTCTGCATTGGCACTGCATAATGCCTGTGGGCATGTTATTTAGCATATGCTAATATACCACAATAAACATATAATGAGGCCCAGGGTCTAGCAGGAGCTTCCCAGGTGGTGCAGTGGTAAAGAACCCACGGCTAATGCAGGAGAGGTAAGAGCTGTGGGTTCAATCCCTGGGTCAGGAAAATCCCCTGGAGGAGGAAATGGCAACCCACTCCAGTATTCTTGCCTGGAGAATCCCATGGACAGAGGAGCCTGGTGGGCTACAGTCCATGGGGTTGCAAAGAGTGGGACATGACTAAATCACTTGTAACAGCAAGGTCTGCTAGATGTTGAATCTTCTGCCATCTTGGGTCTCATAGTTTCTAGCCAGTTTTTGTTGTGTCTTTCATGGCTACGTCATTCTTTTGATGGTTGTGCCCTGCCCCTTCCTTCCTTCTAAACTGGGAGCTGTGGTTTGCTGCCCAGCATTAGGACACAGTACCTACTGCGTGTTGTTAGCACAGGAAAAGCTCAAAACTCAAGATGTGAACTTTGGTTTTTCTTGAATATGTGTCACTTTCACATCTGCATAAAGTAAAAGAATCATAAGTTGGATGACCGTAAGTTGGGGACCCTCTGATTGAAACAGAACCAGACCCCATTTTCCTTACCCCTAACCTGGCTGTCCTGGGTCTTCCAGAGGAGTGCTGTGGCCATAATAGTGTATGAGCCCGGTGCTGCTTATGGCTAGCTAACCCAAGTAGGGGATTTGGGGGACGTTCCTAGCAGCTGACAAAATTATTTGTTTTGAGGATCTTCCCTGTTTCTCCCCTCAGCACTGGCTGCCAACTTACGCTTTTCCTTGATGACATGGAACTTTGCATTTGGGATGAGCTGACAAGCTCCAAGACCAGGTAAGTTCACTGGTGTGCACACAGGCACCCTTCCCATCTGTGAGTTCTAGCGATGTTTGGGCATTCTTGCCATTTGGTTCTAATGTCTATCTGCCATTGTGCCATTGTTCATAAGTGCCAGTGCTATTTGGGAATTCTTTCCAGTTGGTTCTGATGTGTGCCTGATGTTGAGGACCATTTGTGAACACTGACTGCAAGTTGGGCACTTTGGCCAGTTGGTTCTGAATGATGTCTGTCTGCCATTGAGGACCATTTGTGAGCATGAGGTGCCAGTTGGGCATTCTTGCCAATTTGTTTTGACGTCTGTCTACTGCTGAGCACCGTTTGTGAGCGCTGAGTGTCATTTGGGTATTTTGCCAATTGGTTCTGACATCAGGCTACCATTGAAGACCATCTGTGTTGGGCAAGTGTTTGTTTGGGACTCTGTACCAGTGACCCTCAGAGACGGTTTATGATAGATCTGTTGTTTGGTCTGTGAGTGTATATTCCATTTGTATGACTGGTACTCTTGTTGCCTTATGTAAAATGGGACATTTAGGTTCAATTCATTAAGAAAAAATTTGGCTATGAAATTATGACTACAAAAAAGAAAGATTGTTTTTTTGGACAATGTATGGCAGCAGTATTCTTTAGCCTCTAGAGAAAATTGGTTAAGATAAAACTCTTGAAATTCAAAAAAATCAGTTCTTTTGGCATATGCAGTTAGAGAAAGCTAGCTTAATAAAAAGTTTTTTAGACCCTGAGAAANCCTGCTCTAGCAGCCCTGTGTTATCTGTGAATGTAGATTAAAACTGATGTAGATTTTGGACAGGACTCTTGGAATTACTGACTTCTGACTTAGAAGGGTGGTATCATTTCCAAAAAGTGACATAAAAATCAAAGACCCATCTGATTCTTTACCTACCGGCAAAATAAGAACTGACACAACAAAATAAGTGTACAAGGGGGAGGGAGACAAAACTGAAATTGCAGTTTGCATATATCCCAAGACTCCCACTGCTTCATCACAGAAAGTTAACACCTAATTTCCAAAGCCTCTGTCTCTAGCACAGTGTTGAAGAGAAGAGGTGATAGCAGGCATCCATTAGTTCTTTCTGGTAATTCCCAAAGTTCTTCTAAAGTTTTACGATTTGGCAGATTTGTTATTGAATCTCCACATACTGTATACTCTTCGTGAGGTTTCTTAATAAAGTTCTTATCTATTTCAAGTTTGCTAGAGGATTCCTTTTCACTGCAAATAAGAATTGAACTTAATTAAATGATTTTTCTGCATAGACCAAGAAACTTTTATTTTCTTCTTTTAATGTGTTAATGTGATGGATTTTTTAATTGCTGGGATAAACCCATTATGGTTTTAATATATGACTAGAATTTTTATTTACTGAAAAATTTATTAATTTTTATATTTTGTGCATGATTAAGTGATTAAGTGTTTTCTTTTGGTATGTTTGCTATTTAGATTATGCTGGCATTAGAGAATATAGTATAGTAAGATGTATAAATATTATTATATAATAAGTAGTATTTCTGCATATAATTGTTTAACATGTATATACAAACTGTATATAATTGTTTCTATATACATAACTTCTATATGACTGTTTTGTGTATGTATATAAATGTACACACACAGACATATATATATATATTTTTAAATTTCAAGTTTTATGTACATCATTTCTTTTTTGGCATACTTTCTCTCTCAGTGTCCTTTTTATAGAATTTTGTGCTGACAGATAAGTTACATTAGCACTTGATGTTATTTCTCTGTTTTTAACTATCAGAAGTCTGTTTTTGATATGAATTTTATTACAAGCTCTTATTCCTGAAAATTTTCACATTTTTTCTTTATTATTAATGTCACATATTTCATTATTATGAGTCTAGATATTGAGTTATTGCCTTTATCCTGATAAATATTTGATAGGCTTTTCAATTTCAAAATTCTAGTCTTCCCTTTTAGAAAATTCTCTTATAATGGTTCTCCACTTTTCATTGTCTTTTACTTTTCTGGATTTTTTTATTTGACCAATGGTGGGCCTTTCAGTCTCAGAAGATCTCTGTTCCTTAGAGATCTAAAATCTTTCTTTTATATTTCCCATTTATTTTTATCCTTCTGTGCTAGCTTCTGGGTGATTTATTCAGTACATTTATCAATTCACTAAATGCCCTCTTAATGTGTTCAGTCTGAAATCAGTCATATCTACTGAGAATATTCTTTTATTTAAATGAAAAAACTTTTTTTCACTTTGAGATGTTATATTTTGTTCTTTATTATAGCAACTTGTTCTTATGTTACCAATATCTAAAACATATTTATTTTTGTTTATTGATTATCATTCTAAATTTAATCCCTTTGAAAATTGCTTTTTAAATTATTTAAAAGTATGTTATGTCCTATGTTTTTATTTCAACCTTATATATGATGATTTGAATCTATGATGATTTGAATCTATGATTGTTAATATGCAGCTATATTTCTTAATACATTTATATTTGTTAGTATGAGATTTTGTCATGTATTTCTTTAATTTTAATTGTAACCTCAGGTTAGACAGGAGGTACTTTTGTTTATTTGCTTGATTTTTCACTTTCTTAATTCATTCCATATATTCTAGCAATATAAACTTATATTGCTCTCCACTAGTGTCTTGGCTGACATCCCAGAAATATGAATCTTAGATTGATTTTGGGTTTCTGTCCACTGTTGAATCAGTTATAATGCAATACTTAATCATAACTGGAGAAAAGTGTGTTCAATTTTACGGTCACTGGCTATTTATGTGTTATCCTACTTCCCTACACCTGAGAATTATTTTTATGCCATTGATCCCAATAATGGTTAATTGTAGCTTTTTAAAATATTGTTGTACTTCAATTACAGCAAGAAGTCACCTCTACCTCCCAAGCAAGGATGGAACACTTTGGGTATGTTGAATATCTGGCCAACACTTTGTTTCCATGGTTTTCTCTCTTGGTTTAAAATAGAAATATCTGGAGATCTTTTTTAAAAACTGATGCTCAGACCACACACATTCCTTTTTCAACTTCTTATTTAAACTGGTCTAGAGTAGGGAATTATCAAGGGTATTTGAATTTATTGGCAATTCCTAACATGCAGCCAGGATGGAAAACACTGGCCAAATTGGCAACTGGAGCACAAGTCTTAACTCTAGCCTCATCCATCGCTTTGTATTTCACTTTGGTTTCTGCTCCATAGAGGTGTTTACAGTCACAAACTGTCCAATAAGTTGTTCTTAGTGAATGATGAAGACACAAATCTGTTCATTAAATACTTGATTGTCAGGGACTAAAGAAGGCTGGGCCATTCTCACATTCCCTTTCAAAAATATTCCTACGTTTCTCATTAATGTGACATCACTTATTGACTATCTAATGTATGCTAAGAGCTATATTAGGACTAACAAAACTGAATAAGCTTTAAAATTAGAAAGAGAGAAAGATAGGCAAATAGGCAAACACAATAAAGTTGAACAAATACTTGAACACTAGAAGCTGTAACAAGATCAGTGTAAGTACTTTGCTGATCATGACTTAAGAAAAACTGAAGGAGGAATGTTATTCAGTCACAAAATGAAGGAAATTGTGTCATATGCAACAATTTAGATGAACTTTGGAGACAAGGTGACAAGTGAAATGAACTAGTCACAGAAAGACAAGTACTGCATGATTCCACTTCTCTGAGGTACCTAAAGTAGTCAAACTCTTACAAGTTAGAAGCAGAGAGTAGAACAGTGGTTGCCAGGGTCTAGGGATAAGAAGACATGGAGAGTTGCTGTTCAGTATGTGCAGAGTTTTTCAATCATGCAAGAGGCAAATGGTCTAGAGCTCTGTATTACAACATCGTGCTTGCAGTTAACAACACTCTACTGCATACTTAAACATCTGTGAAGAGGTCTTGTCTCAAATGATCTGTTTATTATAAAAAAAGAAAAAAAAATTGAAGAGAAGGAGGTAGCCAGGGGAAAAGTCACAGACAAGGCAAGTCCAAGGAAAGAAAGTAATGACAATAAGGAATTTAATCTCAAGTCAGCACTGGGGAAATCCAGGTACTTTAGTTCAATTTGCTTGGAGCTTAGAATGAAGACACTGGATAACACAAGTGGGCTCCTTCAACCTCAATAAAGAATTCAGATTGTACCCATAAATACAAAGCATTTAGAGGAAATGCCAATACAGTTAATATTTGGATCACTGGTTTTCAACACTTTTGTTAGTAGAGACATTTATTTCCAGTAAAATCTAATGTGAAATTACAGTGTATAAAATTGATCAGACTAAGATTCTCTGTTTTTAACTGAGAAGTACTGCCACTGATTCCTTCCAGCCCAAACTCTTCTCCAAGGCTACTCCAAGGAAATTCCATGTGTACAGGGAGAGAAGACTGAAAGTCTCTGACAAAGAGAAACTTTAAGCTGATAATTTTATCTAATTTTTTATTAGAGCAAGTTTTGCTTGATTATCTGTAAATTCTCAAACTATCAGCAAACACTACCTTACACATCTCTACCATCTTCTGACCCAAGGTTGATGGTGACTGATGCATGATAAAGTAATACTATAAAATGTTTTCTAAAATTTAACATAACATTGACCTTGCTAGTGATTAATTACATTATTTAAAATGTCTTATCAGAATTGTGAGGATAATTATTCCCTAGTTTATTTATAAATATCTATATTTTTATAGATTGCATATTAGCTTGTTCTTCCCAAAAAAAATCCATCATAGTAATATTTACAATATTATCATGATTATTTTTCCTGAACATTTTATTTTTATGAACATTTGATCAATATATATAATATAAATATAAAAAATATAAATATAATATGCATATATATGCAAATGCATGGTATATAGTTTTAAAAGCCATATATGTATATATAGTCTTTAATAATAGTAGTATATATGTAAATGCATATTATATATAGATATACCCATATATATATTGTAGATATGGCATATAACTATACATGATTAATATACTTAGCTTCATTGCACTTTTGAAATTAATTGTACATCTATTTTAAATGTATACAATATTTTATATGCCTTGTTGATACAGTTATAGGCATGTCAAAGGGCTGCATATAAAGCTAATAAGAAACCATTTTCTATATGGAAAGAAAAAGGATAAACAGCATAAATATACTTTTATGGGAATATGTTCATTGCATAAGTGTTTGCTATGGGTATGAATTTTAAAATCTCAGTTATTTTCTGAAAATTGTGTTCATTAAATTATTAAAAGAAAATGTTATTGGGTCAAGTGGGCAAAAGTTTTCTCTCAAAGTAACATTTTATCTATAATGGATGTCAGATATTTGATTCTAGATAATTTGGAATGGCTACCACCTAAATTCATTCCCACAAGGCATTCTGAAATTTCTGAAAGAGAGAGAGAGAGGGCCATTGGGAGAGACAGAGAAAGAAAGAGAAGAGGAGGAGGAGAGGGAAGGAGGGAAGGAGAGAGGGAAGGAGGGGAGGAGAGAGGGAATGAGGAAGAGAAGAAAGAATGATGAGACAATTACTTAGCTTCTTAAACCAAAACAACAAAAATCTTCCACGGTGTTGCTCCCATTGTGTAAGGCAATTTTAGTACATAAACTAAGCAATTAAAACACTTGTATGAATATCCCTTGGCTCCCTGGTGGCTCAGTAGTAATAAATCCACCTACCAAGGAGGAACATGGGTTCAAGCTCCTGAGATGGGAAGATTTCCTGGAAAAGGAAATGGCAACCCACTCCAGTATTCTTGCCTGGGAAATCCCACGGATGGAGAAGCCTGGTGGGCTACAATCTATGGGGTCACAAAGAGTCAGACGTGACCTAGTGACTAAACAACAACAATGAATATACCCAAAGAAACAAAATCTCAAGGCTAATCTGTCAAAAATAATAAAAATAGCACTTTGTCATTCAGTCAGCAAAGGCCCCAAAGGAAGTTAAAGCAACTGATGAATGCACTGCTCTTGGCTGAGAACATTTGTGATGGTGCTAACTGCTGCCTTGAACAGAGGCAAGACTGGATGGTAAAAGATTGCAAGAAAGGCTCCAAGATTGTCTATACAGGCTTCTGGAATCTGACATGGTTGAATGATTTGCTTCTTCCAATTTGCTACAGGCCACTGATGTGAGTCAATAGCAATGGAGTCCCAGAATATACGTTCTGACTCTTACTTGATCATAGGATCATATGGAGCACAAGGCTCTTCACTGTTTCCCTGACTCAAAAATTACACTGTGATTTAGATTTCTTTTTGCCGAGAGAAATGCTCTGCTATGAATCTTCCACCTTAAGCATTCTTTCTGAATTTGTTTTGAAAAGCAAACTCTCCAACAAGGTGATATGTCCAAAACATGTGTATGCAGAGTTGTGGAGGGCTTAGTTCTTGAAGTATAAAAAGGCAAGAAAAGGCAGATGAAGTAAACTTGTCCTATACGTGCATTTTTATGGGTAAATATTGATGTGGGTAAATAGACTTAGTGTGTATGTATGTGTGTGGGGGGGTGTATGTTGCTTGTGTGTTGGTAATTTTTATTTGTCTAAAGGGAAAAAAAAAACAAAAACAAAAACCCCAAGGACTTCCCTAGCAGCTCAGATGGTAAAGGTTCTGCCTACAATGTGGGAGACCCAGGTTCGATCCCTGCGTCAGGAAGATCCCCTGGCCAAGGAAATGGCAACCCATTCTAGTACTCTTGCCTGGAAAATCCCATGGACAGAGGATCCTGGTAGGCTACAGTCCATGGGGTCACAAAGAGTCGGACACGACTGAGCGACTTCACTTCACTTCACAGGAAAAATAAAAAAGAATGTTCATACATGATTAAAAATCATATATACTGTAAAGGCCCCTATGCTGGTGTCAAGAGGCTTGCCCTACATTTCTTATTCGATTAGTAATCAATTAGGATTTATCTGATAAGATTGATATGATAATAGATTTTGAGCCTGACCCAAGATCTTCTGATTACAGGCTATAAAGTAGATTTACACTAATTGCCCAACAATTTTGTAACTCTGAATGGAGAGCTAAAAGTAAAAAAAAATAAGGCCCCACTGTGGGCCTCTGGATGGGAATAGTTCAGGTCCATAGCTACTTCTGAATATATAGGATCTCAGAAAATCATATAGCTCTGTTGAATTTATTTGCTATTCTATAAAATAATGATGTAAAATACATCTCAAGGATTGAAGTAGATAGCTCATATAATTATGGCAATGGCTAGACATTGGAATATCAGCATCAAAATACCCAAAAGCGTTTTGGCTACTATCTCCCCATCTGGAGTAAGCTTTGGGGTGGAATTTTACAAGGTATCTTGAAATTAGACCATAATACTACAATGTAGAAAGCTTCTTCCTCTCCTTAACCACAAAGCTGACTTTGACCACTTTAGTAATGTGAAAGACTAACAAAATAGAATTAAATCACAATGTGCTCATTATTTCTCTTTCTATAGACCAGGAACCAAGCTAAGAGCTTACCTGTACTAATTTTATGTGCATAGCAGCCTTTACTATAGTTTCTATCATTTTATCCCCATTTTACAGATGAATATACGGAAACAAAAAGCTAGCAAATAAGGGGACAGGAATTTACATTCAGGTATCTAACTCATAGTAATCAAGGTCTGAGAGGATGGAATAACATTCAGTTCTACCTCATGCATTGTTATTATTTTTTAACTTGTATTTGCCTCTTATTTGTAAGCTGTTTCCTCTTGGTAAACACTTTGACATGCAACCTGTCACACTATTTACTTCAGTAGCTGTCTATGTGATTTGTTCCCTCACCTTCATTGTCCCTCCTACGATCGATCAATTTCACACAAAGCAACCAAGTTGATATTTTAAGAATCCAGTCCGCTCTGCTCCAAAACCATTCAGATTTCCAGTCTTTCAAATCACTTTGAAGGTTTTTATCTGATACTCAGAGAGTACCCATACATACTCATCCTATATTTTCCCTTCTATAAGTCCACCAAATTGTAGTTCTGAAATGTAAGTGCTTAGCAGCTGCTGAAAAAGCCTTGACCTTTCACATATTATGTCTCTGATCATACTATAAAGATACCTTCTTTTTTCATACCCTGTTTCTGCCAGTTGGCCACTATCTCTGATTCAGGCTAGAATTTAAATGTAATTTTGACCATCATTTTTCCCTGATAACCCCAGCCTGGAAGTTGTTTTCTCTTCTCTGAGGAAATTTTGGCACAGAATGTGTCCTTTTATAGTGCACTTATAATAAATCAATAAGGTATTGTGTGCATGTGCGTGTGTCCATGTTCCAGTGAGTTATTTCTATCCTACACATTTTCGTACCATTTTTGGTGCATATCAATGTGTTTGTATCAACTAATTATCAATAAATGTTTTATATGAGTGAATGAGTGAATAACAGTATCAATTGTTGGCTATCTGATGGCTTTCTGCTGGGAAAATTTGATTGTCTGTTTTACTGATCTCATAAGGGTCTGTTAAGCACATTATAAAGATATTAAAAAGGTTTAAAAAAAAAAGAGGAAAACAGACCTTGGAAAGCAAAGTAAATTGAAGTGACATCATTGACTGTTAATGTAGAAGCCACATATCTGCAGAGACATATCTTTACCTGAGTTCTACCAAAATGTGATCGATATATTAACAGATATAAAACAGTCACCAACAGATAGCAATCAACTCTAACACTGAAAGCAAAAGTGCCAGGCATAATCCATAAAGTCATTGAGCTTTAGATTAATTCAGTCACTTTATAAACACTTGTTCCATTTCCAGAGAGTGTAACCCAGAATTCTGTGTCCTCTGAGAAAGTCAAGATCTGAGAGTAATTAAGGATCTAGTCATTCATTTAGAAAGGTATATTGTTAAGTGTCTGTTATGAAGCATTCATAAATGCATTTATATTTGTGTCCACAAAACATTTGTAATCAATCAAAAGTTTTGTTCAAATACTATAATGTAAATAAACACCCACTCCATTGCAAGCAGACTAGATGAGAACACCTGAGACAGACAAAGGGAAACCCAAGAGGCAGTCCCTCACTGGCACCTGACTCCTTTGTTGGTTTGTTCTGAGCCTTTCATGACAAACACTTTGTCTCAGGATGACAGCATTTCATCACCTTCAAGAGATTAAAGCTCCCTTTCAAATACTGGTTCCAACACTGTTCAAATGTGTCAGCAGAGTAGAAAATTGAATAAAGATCCCTGAGGGTGAGATGCCAATTAGGTATAAAGATGCCAAGTTTTGCCTGGGAACAATGGGGAGGCCACAGAGACTATTCAAATGGCACAGGTTTCCAAGCACTCGTTTATTCTCTAGTCCTATTGACCTNAGAGGCAGTCCCTCACTGGCACCTGACTCCTTTGTTGGTTTGTTCTGAGCCTTTCATGACAAACACTTTGTCTCAGGATGACAGCATTTCATCACCTTCAAGAGATTAAAGCTCCCTTTCAAATACTGGTTCCAACACTGTTCAAATGTGTCAGCAGAGTAGAAAATTGAATAAAGATCTCTGAGGGTGAGATGCCAATTAGGTATAAAGATGCCAAGTTTTGCCTGGGAACAATGGGGAGGCCACAGAGACTATTCAAATGGCACAGGTTTCCAAGCACTCGTTTATTCTCTAGTCCTATTGACCTTGGGGCATTTTTCAATTTCTTTGTTCTTTTTTGAAGGGGTGGGGTGCTGGGGATGGGTTCACTGGGGAGGCCTAACTCATCCTGGGTCACAGACTGAAGTTATTCTGACAACTGATGGCATTGCTTTTATTGAATAATGTGTCAAAATCATAATCAGGCTTAGAAAACCTATTTCTACTTATTTTGCTTGCATGTTAAACTGAAGAATTTATAATCGAAACTGTCTATTAACCTTTGTTTGAGAAACAGGGGGCGAATTTCAGTCTCTTACCACAGCTCAACAAAAGAAATATATAAAATGTATGTGTGTTAGTGTGTATCTTGGGGAAGTAATTTAAAAATAATTAGCTTTTAATTTTTAATTATCAATTAAATTTTGATTAATCATACGATAATAGCAGCTATGTTTTGATCTAGTTTAATAGATATAGACAGCACTGTGGCAGATATACAAGGGAAAGGAACCGATGGCAGATGAGTTCTCATGGGAAGGAAAAAGGAAAGTCTCTGCAGCAAAGCATGTGGAAGAGCAGAGCCAAGCACCCAGAAAACCAGGTTCCCCTCAGACGGTTCTGAGGAAAGTTGGGATACAGGAAGTGAAGCAAAGATGCAGAAGACCAGTATCATGTTTTCTCCAACTGAAAGTAATCAAGACACACACACACACACGTGTCTTATAGAATAAAATGAAGGACAATAGCCCTGAACAAGCCCTTCTTTTCAGGCTGACACTATGGACTGGGTCTTTACATGTATTATCTTAATAATATATGTAAAATAATTCATGTAAAGACCCCAGGACAGCAATGAGATCAAACCAATCAATCCTAAAGGAAATCAACTCTGAATATTCATTGGAAGGACTGATGCTGAAACTGAAGCTCCAACACCTTGTCCACCTGATTCAAAAAGCTGACTCACTGGAAAAGACCCTGATGCTGGGAAAGACTGAGGGAATGAGGAGAAAGGGGTGACAGAGAATGAGATGATTGGATGGCATCATGAACTCAATGGACATGAGCAAACTCTGAGAGATCGTGAAGGACAGGGAAGTCAGGTGTGCTGCAGCCCGTGGGACCTCAAAAAGTTGGACATGACTGAACAACTGAACAATAACAACAACAACAAATCTTACTTACCACACAAACACAGTGAGAGAGATTATAGATACTCTGGAACATTAAAAAAAATTCTCAAATTCATATAGTTTTTCACATAGCAAGACAGTAAACTAAAATTCTAAATGGAAAAGTCACACACACACAACTTGTAGAATGGGACAAATATTACTTGACAGACTCAACATTTAGCTAATTTATATCAGATTGATACCATGTGTTTTATAATTTAAAATGGAGTTTAATCAATATTAATTAATTAAATATCAATCCATTATATGCCAGCAAATTTCATAAGAATTGGAGGAGAAAGTCATCATTAGTAGTACACCACATAAAAGGATAAAAATGGTTTTAATTATCATTTGCACAAAAGGATTCAACTGTGTAGTATGACTACTGACACATTGAAATTGTGGCTGCATGAAGTGAAATACAACATCTAAAATGAAGAATTAATCTGTTCTAAATTTGATAAGTCAATTGTAACATAATATGCTCTGTAAAGCTCTATTTGGGATATTCATGAACAGAGAAAGAAAAATAGAACACTGCAGAATAAATACATGTAATCCAAATAACTGAAATATATATATGAATATCTGCATGATTCCGGAGGAAAATAGTTTCTTAAAGCATACATAAAAGCATTGCACATAAAAGAATAATGTATTTGATGGCATAAAATTAAAATTAATTAATACTAAAATTTCTATAGTCAAATTCAAAACGAGTGACAGATGGTGAGACTTCATTTGTATTTCTTATCGCCAAGAAAGGATAAGTATCCAAATGCAAAAATTGCCCTCCTTGAATCAATAAGAAACTATTCCACAACTTAATATGTGCAATGTATATGAAATAGTGTTTTACATAAAAGGAGAGTCAGTTAGAAAATAAACAATAAAAAGATGCTAACTTCACTATTAATCAGGCAAGCAATAGAGAGATGTTTTACCACATCCATAAGAATGAAAAATTTGCAAATTACCAGTTAGTGTTGACAATGCGAGATAAGAGGAATTCAAATGCTGTTGAGAGAAATACAACTTACTTCAGAAATTTTATAGGGCCCTCACAATTTCAAATAAATTGAGAATACTTCTGTCAGCCCAGCAACTCCACATGTATAAGATTTGAAAGCTTATATGCATAGTACCATTGTTAGTTTGAGACATAATGGTAAATACCTAAGTGCACATTGATTATGAAATGATATGTTATAAACACATGGTACACTACTAGGTCAGAGATAAAGTGAGTAAACAAACTAGACCAACATCAGGTCAGCATTGATGAATACCAAAACACAACCAACCTAGAGCTGCAAAAATGTACTTATGGTGTGGGAGGATTCACATTAAAAAGCAAAGTAAAGCTATGTTGTGGACCTGTGTGTGTTAAAGTATACAAAGATGGGCCAAAATAATACACATCACATTTATAGTAATCTTCTCCTCTGAAACATAAGTGAAGAAAATAGGCTGGGGAGGACTGTAAGGAAAATTTCTTGTTTGTGTTAAAAGTAATTTGAAATGAATACAGCACTTTCACATTAGCTGAATCTGAGTGATGAATACAAGGATGTTTACCATATTATTTTCTTGACTCACTTTTGTTATTTGTGTTCTATAATCAAAAAAGAATATATATATATATATATATATATAGTTTAGACGTGGTCTGTCTATTCTTGAAGAAATGATGGCATTTAATAGCTTGCAGGCCAAAATTTCTCAACTATTAAAAGAATGGCCAAAAAAGATCATGAATATTTTTTGATTTTTTCAATGCAAGTCTTAGTAAGAACTTTTCATAAAAAGTACTGGAATTGGATGGCAGGTTAGACTAGATAAATATAGAGGTCCCTACTAACTCTAAAAAAATGGATTCTAAAACATCTTCTTAAATGAACTCTGTATT
Source organism: Neotragus moschatus (assembly GCA_006410615.1). Classification (NCBI taxonomy): domain Eukaryota; kingdom Metazoa; phylum Chordata; class Mammalia; order Artiodactyla; family Bovidae; genus Neotragus; species Neotragus moschatus. The sequence goes on from SJYA01001630.1 coordinate 1,312,429, forward strand.
GCTTATTTTTATCATCCAGGATTAATATAGTTAACATTCAACTAAAATTTTCATTTTTAAAATTAAATTTGTATCTCAATATAAAAGAAACATGAGACTTCAAATATTGAACAACTACAAACTTTTTATGTTCAGCCACACTACGACTTAGATTCAGCTTCATCAACTGCCTCTGAATTTATGGGTCTCAAGGAGGGAACAGTATTGTGGCAGAATTGAGAAATTTGTATTTCAACACTTAAATATGGGCAAGCAATCAGACTCAGGATTACTTGTCTGTCACTCTTCACTGATTTTATTTGCCTTTTCCTACTCTGAGCCCTTTCAATTCCCCTCTGAACATCTTCAGGAAACATTACTGTGGTATTCAGTCAACCAGGAGAGCTTAAGTAAAAAAGAGTTGGCCAGTTTTATTCATGGAGATGAAAAGCAGGGAGCTGCAACAATGCTCATGATGTGAACAGTCTGGAGTGAGGCACTCCCCTGGACTCATGTCTCAGATGGCCCATGGAGAGCGGTGGGATTTTGTATGCCCAGAGAAAGGGAGCGAATGTCAGTTCAGCTGCCAGGCGAAATGTAACAAACGTAACAAAAGGGAGAAAAGGCCAGTTGAGGCGTTCTTTAAGATCTTTGAGTGTCTTTTACCCTTTTCATTCCAATTGCTGCTTGTACAAGCTTTGTCAACCCATGCCTATGTGGGAAGAAAGGAACAAAGAACAAATGAGAGAATATGCTTGCTAAAGAGCTGCATTCAAGCCCCTGGCCATGGAAAGCAGGGCAAAAGGGTCAGGTGTCTGATGCTGCATCAGCACTCAGCTGGCGGGAAAGCACAGAAGAGGTGGAGGGAACGACCCCTTTCCTTCTGAGGGGCGCTGACACATGTCCTTGGAAAGACTCACCGACTCACCGTAGGGTGTTTTACCTCCTCAATGAGGCAGATTCAGGATACATGCTACCCGCTCATCTTTAATTCATTTGATGGAAAAACAGTCTGCCTGTAAAATAGAGTGAGGGAACAAAACCCTAGAATCAACAAAATAAGTCTCTTTAGAGAAAAAAAAAAGTAGTGGATGCATTTTCTATTTTTATATATCTTTGCCTTGGTCACCAAATATCAGACTATTTGTTCAGTAAGAAAGATTCATTATGTTTGCATTTTATTATATAGAAATATTCCTAGAGCTTATGAGAATACAATGGTACCCATGGTTTGTGTAGGGCTTTATCATCACATTTCCAATAATCTGGATATATTGGAAAATGTAGGTAATATTTCCATTTTTCAGAATAAATTGAGATACTTGCATAAGAAGTACTATTTCCATTCCCATTGACCAAATGTTTGTGTCCTAACTAAATTCATATATTGAAGCCTTAATTCCTAATGTGATGGTGCTTTAAAGTAGAGTCTTTGAGAGGTAATTAGGTCATTAGTGTGGAGGCCTAATGATGGAATCAGTGCTTGCTATGGTCTGAAAATTTGTGTTCCCCCAAAGTTTGTATGTTGAAATTATAACTCCCAAAGTATCATTATTAAGTGGGGCCTACAGGGAAGTGCTTAAGCCATGAGGGAGGGCTCTCATGAAGCTGATTAGTGCCTTGGAAAAGCCTCCAGAGAGATACATAACATCTTCTACCATGTGAGGACACAGGGAGAAGGTGTGTGTGTGCTTAGTGGGGTCCTACTCTTTGAGACCCCATGGACTGCAGCCCACCAGGCTCCTCTGCCCATCGAATTTTTCCAGGCGAGAATACTGGAGCTGGTTGTCATTTCCTCCTGCAGGAGATCTTCCTGACCCAGGGATCAAACTTGCATCTCCTGCATCTTCTGCGTTGCAGGAGGATTCTTTACAGCTGATCCATGGAGGCCTCTGCAAATCAGTAAGAAGAGTCTCACCAGGAACCTAACTTGCCAGCACCTTAATCTTGGACTTTCCAGACTCCAGAACTGTGAGAAATAAATGACTTGTTTTAGCCACCCAGTTGCCAGTATTCTTTCAGACCAGCCTGAACTGACTAGGATATCCAAGGTCAACAGGCTAATTAGTAGCAAAGTCTGATCTAGAATTTAGACTCTAGTCAAAGATATTTTTGTTTCTTTTATTATACTGAAATATTATTACTAATTTAAACATTAAGCATTTATAATTTGTCACAAAGAAATATTTATAAGGACTGGATAGATAATATAAATATCTTCATTGATTATGCATAGAGGAATGAGGACTTATTACATATGAACATCTAGAAACTGTGGGCATCATATAACTCATTCAAAATGTTGTTTAAAAATGCATGAGTTAAACAAACAAATTGTATTCATATATATATACATATATTCATATACATGATGCTTCTTATATAGTAAGCTGAATAATGTATGATTGTCATTATGATTTATATTTACTCTAGCTATATTGTGGGAAATTAGACCTGAATCTGCAATGGGCAAAAGCAAAGAAACATTATCATTAATAACAGCAAAAAATATATCATGAACTTATATATAGCAAAACTAATTTTTGTTGAAAAGATCTGAAGTCTCTTCATATTAGAATAACTTAAATATTTTCAACTGAATGAACATTTTTGAAACAAATTATTGTATGCATCTCTTGTGGGCAAGATGATCTGGTAGGTATACACAGAACAATAAACAGAATGGAGACAAACTAGGAAAAAAGTGAGTGCGGCTAGTGTTTAGAAATGCCAGTCTCAGCCATTCTTAAATATGTAATGATCTTATTTTCCAAATTGGAACATATTTGAAAGTTAAGGGAGAGCTCTTAATAAGTATTTTGGAATCATGAATGTGACCTGAGAAGTATGATTCATGTCAAAATAGACCATTAATACTGTCTTGAGATGGAAACAATTTTTCATTTAAACCCAGGGGCTGGCAATGTGAAAATAGTCCTTTCTGACTTAATACTAGACTAATAAGTCAAACAAAATCTCTGTAGCAAGAATTAAAGCATTGAATGACATCTTTATTTTTATTGTAATGATTTCACTCATTAGTAGACTAAAAAAAAATACTATGCTTAATTTTTTTCAAGCTACATCAAAATCAATTCTTGAATACAATATGAAACATACAAAGATTTCTCCCAGTTTATTTCTTAGATACTTGAAATTCCTTATTATTCTCTTTATCAAGTGTCCATTGTCACTTTGACAACCTATAAAAGTTCTACATTAGTCCTGCCCAGTGACTTGTTACATTCCTTTTTAGCCCCAAATCATTTCTGTCTCCGTTTTATATTATTTTTGATTAAGTGAGAGAAGCATAACTTACTTTTGGAGAACTTGAGCTACTATGTTTTCCAGATGCCTTATTACATTGTTTGAGAACGAGTTTCAATTTATCACCTGAAGACAGTCTACCAACACAAAGCAAGGTCAAAAATTTTCTAATTTTCCATGTTCAGCTTACATATAATTTCACTAAAAATATACAAAACACCAACATTCTGTCATCCTAATGAAATTGACAGCTATCATTTAGAATGAAAGTTGGATTATGTTTTCTGCAGTAGTAATTCATATTTTTGAAGAGTGCATCATTTCACAGTGAAAAAATTCCTATTCTGACTAAAAAAAAATCCTATTATTTTAAATTGCAATATTCTAAGACAACACATTGTTGAGACATATTGAGATAGAATAGTCTCTTCAGTTTATATTGATACATTTGACTTAAATGATCATTTTATTTCTGTTTTCACAAACTATGACATCACATGTAGTGTCCATATTTATAACAGCCTAAATATCTTATATTTTTTATAAAGACATCATTTCATACTATTTAGGTACATGTTTAGAATGAAACTCCTTAATCTATGTCTGTTTTATGGCCATTTTGTCAGTATGGGAAAAAACAAGTTGAAGGCAACAATTTTCATTTTCTTTTCTTTGATTTCACTTTTTTTTTTCCAACAGGAAGTTATCCGAGTTATTCTCCCTTGTTAACATATTTCTTCATCAACTCTAATTACAAACCATTAAATTAGATTGCCTTCTTTTAATCTTTGCAGCCTTCAATTCTCTTATGAGTAGGAATATTATAAAATTCCAGATTTGAAATATATATATATATATATATATATATATATAATTCCTAGCACTGAGGGGAAAAAAATCACATTTAATAGAATGCCTTTCATCATAATGCACCTTAACATGTGCAATTATGATAATTTGAAGACTACACACTTGCATAGAAATGGAAAATGTTTTCATTAAGGAAGAAAAGCTACCGTATTAAATCAGATGGCATTTTCAAATGCAACCCTCTTAGGTCTTTATAGAGCCTTTAGATTTAGAGAAGGCTTCAGGCAAAAATGCTACAAAACAAATAGTATCACTTAAAAGGCCAATTTATATTCCAATATAAAATTTATAGAGATAGATTTCAAAAGTAGGTAGTAGAATCATTGTGAATAGATTGTATCATCCATAAAATAATGTACATTATGACAATTCTAGTCTAAATTTTAAAAAAAGGGAAGAGTAAGCAGTATTAGAAAATCTTGTAACCAGGGTAGATCCTGTTTCTATCTTGATTTATTGCATGATAAGAATGGCAATGGCTACTGAATGGGAAAAAATGTGTACTCTGTTATTTTAATCTGTAGTATGTTCCCCCAATAGAACTAACACCTCAGCATTTAGTATGAAAGAAAAGAAAGAAGGTGAAGTTGCTCAGTAATGTCTGACTCTGCAACCCCATGTACTGTAGCCTACCAGGCTCCTCTGTCAATGGAATTTTCCAGGCAAGAGTACAGGAGTGGGTTACCATTCCCTCCTCCAGGGGATCTTCCCAACCCAGGGATCAAACTTGGGTCTCCTGCATTGCAGGCAGACACTTTATCATCTGAACCCACCAGAACAGCTGGAAATAGTACCTAGGTTTTTTTTGTTTTTAGTTTTTTCATTCATTTTGGTGTTCTGCTCTCATATGGAGTCAGTATAAGAAACACATTATAAATTCTTGTTGCCCCTACAGAAAACCCCCAGTTATTGATACACTAGAATCTGTGTATATCTTTTAAACAGGTCTAGTTTCCACTTTACATGGAATAACAGAAAAAGTGTAAAAACTCAAAAGTGAAATAAAAAATTATCAACTAAAAAATTTAAATAAGGTTAATATGAAGGCTTGTACAAAAGGTTACGTTCTCATTGTAGTTTTGTAGTTAAATATAATCATACAGCCACCATGAAATTTTTCCCAGGCAGAACACTTCTACACATCGTCTCATTTATCTTTGGCATCTAGGATTACTGCCTTGTAGAGCTGTCAATTATATGTGTTTGCAGCTCTAGCACCAGCATGCTTCCTTTCCACAGGCACCACCTTTAGTCTGGCCAGGACTGTGTCTTGTCAGTGCATCTAGGAAAGAACATTTTCTCACATCCTTTGCTGAGCCATGACCCAATATTTGCACTTCCCTACTGCTCCCAGTTCAGCTCTGGGCCACTTTTCACTTTGATGATTAAACTTACTGCAACTACCGGGCTTCAGTCCCTGTACTGGTTCTCGATCCTTACACACTATTATCAAGAATTGGGAGTAAACTAAGGAAACCCATGCAGTGTGGACAAAATAAAGAAGGATATGATGCACAGGACAGTTTTCATAGACTAGACAAAAAGTATATGTACACAACTGGGCTTGGTGCAGGGAATCTGCTTGCACTCCCATTTATTGGCCTCAGAGTTTTTATTCCTTTCAGAGAGTGCCTCTTTCAAACATCTACCAGACAAGCATAATCATCTTTTAGAAAACCCTACGTCCCACATTAAATGCTGATTATGCAAATTATCTATTATCTGTCTGACTTTCTCCTGCCATATTGCTATCTTATGAGAGAAGAAAAACATTATGGCCATCTTAAATATTTAAAAAGAAAGAAAACAAAAAGACTGTGAACACTGTGATTTGATGGTAGTTGCAAAAAATATGTCTAAAGAAAAAATATCTCGTTCCATTATGATAGGTAAATTGATTTGATCAGCAGTAGCCATCTGTCCTTAAACACGTGCATGTACACACATGTAACATCACTCTTCCTCTTCCCACACACATACATTAGCACTGATTTAAACTTAGAACATAAATTATTAGTCATTACTAGAACTGAAAATTCTAGGAAACTCTGTATGTGCAAGATAAAAATTGACCTGTTTTATAAATAGTGATACTATTAAGATGTAACTTTAACTGTTTTATTTCATTGATTTAGTTGCATCTTTAAAAAAATCTATGATCATCAAAATGTTCCTTCCATTTGCTCAATATTCCTGTAGATCATCTCTAATCTGGAGGAACACATCAAAGAAATATGGAAAAGGTACAATTTAGAGAAAAAAGTACATGAAACCACTCTGCACAATTCCAAGTGGTTTTTTGATGATACTTTATTAAATGAGATATCAGACTTTAGATTTGTATTTATTTATAACTCATTGGATACATAGTCCCATATTTTTTATGATTTCTGCTCCTCACACAGTGTTCATAAACTAGCAAAAGTTAGAGAAGATTAAAGTCACTACCTGGATATGTGAAGTGTAGAAACTACAGAAGGCAAATTATTGTTTTATAAGATCATATTAAGGCTTCTTTGTGACAAAAGAATGGGTTCAAGACCACAAGTCAAAAATGTCACAATCTGAGTGGTTTGTACCACCTCGATAAGTAGAAAATGAAAAATTTCTCCTAGAGAAATGGATTTTCTCACTCTCAGTTTTTCTTTAGGGCAGTGTTATGGCAGCTAGAGTAGTCTAAGGTAATGTGTGATGTGTACAGATAGTTTTAGTGACACATAATTATGTCCTAATTTCTAAAATATCTAAATTAGTGCATACTGCAATTAATTGTACCCTGTGGCCATCTGGCTACAAAATACATCATTTGATTGTGTGTGAAATGAAAATTTTGAGACAGGCTTTCATGCAAAAGCTAGCAACCTCAGTGGGAGTCTGGTGACAAGTGGAGAAGATGCTCAAGCCTTTACCTGAGACTTGACTCTGGGCAAATCATTTCTCACATCTAATCTCCAATTTTGTTAGCTGCCCAGGTCTTCTCAAAGATGTGTAAAATTGTTGAAATCTTCTTTAGAGATTAAAGACAGCAGTGTATAGCTCTCTCATGACAGAACTGGAGGAAAGGCATGTAGTCTGCCTCCTGACTAGCTACTCACTTTCAGCAAATCACCTGACTCTCCTCTTTCCCTATTTGCAAAATGAGTATGTTTGACCAGAAGTTCCTTAATATCTAACCTGTCTCTAGAAGTATGATTTTTAAATGCAAGCTTGTAATCTATTATTTTAAATACTGAGACATCTAATGATCTCTTTGGTCCTGAAATTTTTCAGGTATCAGAAACACGCCATGTGCAAAGCTAAGAAAACATGGCCATGTGATTGAAATAATTGCATTACCCTGATCATCAAATGAAGACATAAAGCCCCCTATTTGTGAGTAAACTAGGATGGGGATATGCTGCAAGAATTTAAAGATAGGCTGAATTTAATCTCACAGATTGAAGGTTCTGGATGTGACTGAAAATGTTATGATGCTGAACTCCCATATGCATTATATCCAAAGCTGAACATTAACATCAAAATGTTCCAAAACATTCTGGCTTTATTTTGCTCTCTCTTAACAGAAAATGTTTGCATTTTTAAATTTTTTAAAAAATATAAATTTATTTATTTTAATTGTAGGTTAATTACTTTACAATATTTTATTGGTTTTGCCATACAATCAACATGAATCCGCCACAGGTATACACGTGTTCCCCATCCTGAAGCCCTTCTCCCATCCCTCCCCTTACCATCACTCTGGGTCATCTCAGTGCATTTAAAAATCATTCACTTACAACTGAGAAAATGACTTGAGTGGCCATAGAGTCTACAGTGTACCCCAAGGTGCTTTTAATGATAAAGCTAAACTGGAATGTGCTTTAGGGGACTATCTTTATATTAGGTAGTATGTGTGAGTGAATTGTGTCACTGTGATTTATGGTACCTCAGCTCTGCCTGGGGAGAACGTAGCTCTTCTGAGGAGCTGTAGTCTTATTTCAGAGACTCAGCTTGAGGTTGCTAATTGGATATTCTCAAAATGTGTTGCCTCAGTCCCATGAGAATTTACCAGGCTAACTTTACCCAAACCAATAGTAAATACAGTTACATGTCTGATTCGTGTATACCTGCTCATGATTTTCAAATTGGATTTTAACTTGACTGAAGATAGTTTGACTGTGAGTGATGTTCTTAGTCTAAGTGCCTGTAAGGGTAATTAAAGGTGGTTGAATAAATTCACTATAACAATATCAGGTAATATTAAACCTGAGACAATTTTTTAATAAATCTCTGAATAACTAACATTTTAGCATCAGTTCAGTTCAGTTAATAAATCTCTGAATAACTAACATTTTAGCATCAGTTCAGTTCAGTTCAGTAATTCAGTTCTGTCTGACTCTTTGCAACCCCATGAACAGGAGCACGCCAGGCCTCCCTGTCCATCACCAAATCCCGGAGTTCACTCAAACTCACGTCCATCGAGTTGGTGATGCCATTCAGCCGTCTCATCCTCTGTCATCCCCTTCTCCTCCTGCCCCCAGTTTCTCCCAGCATCAAAGTGTTTTGCAATGAGTCAACTTTTCGCAAAATGTGCCCAAAGTACTGGAGTTTCAGCTTTAGCATCATTCTTTCCAAAGAACACCCAGGACTGATCTTCTTTAGAATGGACTGGTTTGATCTCCTTGCAGTCCAACGGACTCTCAAGGGTCTTATACAACACCACGGTTCAGAAGCATCAATTCTTCGACACTCAGCTTTCTTCACAGTCCAACTCTCACATCCATACACGACTACTCGAAAAACCATAGCCTTGACTAGATGGACCTTTGAAGAGGTGGCAAGAATACACAGAAGAATTGTACAAAAAAAATCTTCACAACCAAGATAATCACGATGGTGTGATCACTCACCTAGAGCCAGACATCCTGGAATGTGAAGTCAAGTGGGCCTTAGAAAGCATCACTACAAACAAAGCTAGTGGATGTGATGGAATTCCAGTTGAGCTATTTCAAATCCTGAAAGATGATGCTGTGAAAGTGCTGCACTCAATATGCCAGCAAATTTGGAAAACTCAGCAGCGACCACTGGACTGGAAAAGATCCGTTTTCATTCCAATCCCAAACGAAGGCAATGGCAAAGAATGCTCAAACTACCACACAATTGCACTCATCTCACATGCTAGTAAAGTGATGCTCAAAATTTTCCAAGCCAGGCTTCAGCAATATGTGAACCGTGAACTCCTGGATGTTCAGGTTGGTTTTAGAAAAGGCAGAGGAACCAGAGATCAAATTGCCAACATCCACTCAATCATGGAAAAAGCAAGAGAGTTCCAGAAAACACCTATTTCTGCTTTATTGACTATGCCAAAGCCTTTGACTGTGTGGATCACAAGAAACTGTGGAAAATTCTGAGAGAGATGGGAATACCAGACCATCTGACCTGCTTCTTGAGAAATCTGTCTGCGAGTCAGGAAGCAACAGTTAGAACTGGACATGGAACAACAGACTGGTTCCAAATAGGAAAAGGAGTTCGTCAAGGCTGTATATTGTCACCCTGCTTATTTAACTTATATGCAGAATACATCATGAGAAATGCTGGGCTGGATGAAGCACAAGCTGGAATCAAGATTGCTGGGAGAAATATCAATAACCTCAGATATTCAGATGACACCACCCTTATGGCAGAAAGTGAAGAGGAATTAAAAAGCCTCTTGATGGAAGTGAAAGAGGAGAGTGAAAAAGTTGGCTTAAAGTTCAACATTCAGAAAACGAAGATGATAGCATCTGGTCTCATCACTTCATGGGAAATAGATGGGGAAACAGTGAAAACAGTGTCAGACTTTATTTTTCTGGGCTCCAAAATCACTGCAGATAGTGATTGCAGCAATGAAATGAAAAGACTCTTACTTTTGGAAGGAAAGTTATGACCAACCTAGACAGCATTTAAAAAGCAGAGACATTACTTTGCCAACATTTTAGCCTAAGGGTCTGTAAAGGGCTAGAATAAAAAGAAATATTTTTGGTTTCTTGAACTGTATGGTTTCTGTCACAACTATTCAGTTCTGTTATTATTGATCTGAAATAAGCATAGATAATTTGTGGAAAATTGGGTGTGGGTTTATAACAATAAAACATTATTTTGAAAAACGGGCAGTAGGCTTTGGGTTACTGGGCTCATGGGCTATAATTTGCTCTAGTAGTTTGCCTTTTGATAAATATGGAGAGTCACATATGACATGTATACAAATCAAATAAAAAAGAAAACACAAGACAAGAACAGAAAAAAAGATAATGATATAAATGACAAATGTTACATAAATTCAGAAAACAAGATTTCTGTGGATGGAAGTGATTCCTCAGGTTATATACAAGTGATACAAATTGTACATACAATTTTTATTTATATAAATTTCCTTTACCCAACTTCATGATGAGTACCTTGGCCATGATCCTGTTAGTTTCTTTTATAATTCTTTATTTTTTGCTATGTTATAATGTGGTATAATTTACATGTGGTCCGGAATGGGAATAACTGTTTGATGGCTATATTACATGGCCCTCTGTGTTAGGATCAATCATGAAGTCATAAAAAAAAATGACTCTCTTACATAAAATTCTTTTCATGAGTCCATCATAAACTAAATTGACAAGCCTATTATACTCAAAAACTGGCAAGTTAAAATGGTTCAACTTGGAAGATAGGGATGAATAGATTCCTAATCCATTTATTTATTGCTTTCAGCTCTATAAATGATTTTATCACAAAGCTGTGATTCACAGTCAAATGAAAACCAGTATCAAGTTGTGAAAAGAATACTTTTCTCAGCAATTGAGTCACTTGCACCAAGTATTTGTCTGCCTATTAAGCCCAGCTAGTTTTATCTACCAAGTTGAAATCATATTTTAGTTTCGAAATAATGGGTTAAAGCTCTTCAAGAAATCAATTATATGACTGAACTACTCAATTGGAACAATGCATTAGGAATTATATAAACACTCTTTACTGGCATTATTTATGCCTTCAGGAAAATTTTATCCCATACATCATTTACAATGTATTTGAGTGGCTTGTCAGCTTGTTGCTGGCTTGCTTTGCTTTGGAAAAGAAAAATCTTTTGCTTCCTGCCAATTTCTCCAAAGAACACAGTGAAAATGATGGCTACTCTGTGGCTGTGATTCAATGGTACTTACAATTTGCACTATTTTCTTTAATATGGAGCCAAGATGAGACAACATATTTTTATCTTCCAACTGTTTTCTGTGATTAAAGCAGTGGGTGCCCAGGCACTCAGGTGCAAACCTTTATTCACGTCACAGCATCTTTCTTTGCATCACTGCTCCATCAGCCTTTATTCCAATAAAACTGTGCACAACCACATAAAAGCTTCAAATAATAAATATATACTCACCATATATGTGCCAAGAATAGATTCATACACTGAAGTTTTAGAAAAATGTAAATTTAAAATCTGCAGTTTTGCACACAAGATACTACTTGCATTTCCTTTTTAAAGTACTTAATATTGGATGGTCAAAAAGGTCATTTGATTAAGGACTGTGACAATAGTTCATTTTGTTTCTCTGCAAGGACAAGTTTGTTGGTTATTCCTTAAACTACTGTGCAGGCAATTGACTAATTTTTTTTTTTATGTCATGAGGAAAGCAACTTCAAATAATGTCTTCATAGATTTGTTATCTTCTCTACTTTTAGTGACTGTATCTATCAAAATCATCCTAGACAACGTTATTCTGCACTTGCCTGGGAAAAATCTACACAACAGAGAGGCTACTATACTTCATTTGAAAATGTCAGGAAAATAATCTATGCCTTCAAGACACTTTGGCTGAAATTTTAACACACAGGACAGTAGTGGCTAGGAGCACCATGGTTGCTTTTACAATCAAAAATCTAATTTTCAGACATCTATATTGTACTTCTTATTCACTTTCTGTTTTAAACAGCTGTAAAGGCCACCCCACTTGCAGATTTAGTGCTTTGAACACAAAAAGATTCATGTTCTATTCTCCAATTAAAAGAATTTGTGAGCTCTTATTATGCTTTGGCTAATTATGTGCTTTAAAGCATTATTTTTGAGCTACAAGAATTCTTATTACAATTCAGGATATAAAATAAGGAAAACAATGCAATTGGCAATTTAGGAAATGAAAATGATAGCACTGAAAAGACGGAAAATACTGTACTTGAGGTGAGGATCAATACGTAAACTGAGTTCTATAAAAGAAACTGCCCAAGTTTCTTGTGGTGGTATTTTGGTGAAAGTCTGACTCTTACATATAATAAAATTTGTTAAATAATTGTGAACAAGTCATTTTATAATTTTTTTCCTCCAGAAAAACCAAGGTACTTACAGATCTCTAATAAAACCATATGTGTTTGTTATTCATCTTGTTATTATTTATTATATAGTTATTTTAATTTATATTGCATTATATGTGAAACACACTTTTATATTTTATAATATATAAAATATTATAGATAAAAACATAAAATATTGAAAGTCTCCCTGTAGCCCACAAAACACATGTGGAAATCCTTGCCTTATGGCTTTCATCAAATCCCCAAATCTAAAAGATTTCAGCAGCTCAAACTGCTCATCTATTCCAGTCTCTTGACTAAGTCAGGTGGAAGGCAGGTGAAAGTCCTTAATAACCCCTCTTACAAGCTCCCAAAGGAGAAAAGGAAAGAAAAAGAAAACCAGTGTATTGATTAAAAGCATAACAAGAGCCAGATGGAAATGTACAAGGCCTAGACGTACAAGGTTATATTGTGAGGAAGTGAAAGTCTGTCTTTCTACCTTATATCTGGCCTCCTTGCAACTTTCTACTGCCCTTTGAGGACACCTTCATTTTAGCTAGACAGGGCTTTGGGAAAGGAAGGAAAGGTTGGAATAGTAAATAACAATACTCACATTTCTCCCTGGGTAGCACTTGTTTTCCTTTATAATTTGGACAATTCTATAGTAAGTGTTAACCACAGAACCTCTAATGAAATATTTAGCAAATTTGTAATGAAATTGTTGCAGAAAGGGGGACCCCTTCTAGGGCTTGAGAGTGGGCTCTTGTCTAACAGTAGAAAGAGAATTGTTCTAGAAGACACACATGCTGACAGAGCGAGAAACTTTATTGGGAAGGGCCCAGGTGGAGAGCAGCAGGGTAAGAACCCAGGAGAATTGCTCCACCATATGGCTTCTTGTTGTCTAGGGTTTCATGGTCAGTGGGTTAGTTCTGGGTTGTCTCTGGTCAATCACTCTGACTCAGGGCCCTTCCTGTTGGCCTGTTCAAACTCAACTAAGATGGATTCCAGTGGGAATGATTCTGGGAGGCTGGTGGGACAACGGACTGGAGTCTTCTCTCTCCTTTAGAAAGAAAGAAGATGAAGTTGCTCAGTTGTGTCCAACTCTTTGTAACCCTGTGGACTGTAGCCCACTAGGCCCCTCTGTCCATGGGATTCTCCAGGCAAGAATACTGGAGTGGGTTGCCATTTCCTTTTCCAGGGGATCTTCCCAATTCAGGGATCAAACCCAGGTCTCCCACATTGCGGGAAGATGCTTTAACCTCTGAGCCTTCCTCAGTTCTTCCAATTGGTGATAGCTTGTTAGTTCTGCATTCCTTATCAGGCCCTCCTGTTTAAGATAACTCATGCAAGTGTTACTATGGAGCCTGGCCGAGGTGGGCAGTTTCAGTGGTTCCTCTAACAAAATAATAAATGAGAAGGATAAATCCTGGCCTTATCAGCTGAAATTAGACACTTTCCCTGTCTTGGTCCATGGTGTGAGAGAGTTGGTAGTTCTTGCCAATGCATCCTGAGAAGGCATGCTGGCTTTGATAATCAAAGTAAGTTTGACAAAATGATTTTACTCAGTTACAGTTTCTTCAATCAAACAAGACATAATATGTACAAGACTCTATTTTGCCAAGAAAAATCCTTCAGTTGTCAAATGGCAGTGAATTCTAAGGTATATGATTTGTATTTGTCCATTCATTGTGAATATCCTTGATTGAATTTCAACTTTTTTGATAAAGTGTCACCATGCTTCCAACAATAAAAAGGCCAAGTCATTTAATTTTAATTCTAAACTGAATAAATAAATAAGAGGCTGTTTGTTTATTTTGAAAAGGATTTTGTTTTAAAGGTACTTTGAAACAATAAATTTGGTAAGGTATCTGAACAACCTATCTAGTTTAAGCTATATTATTGACTTTGCAGATGGACAACTGGCCTAAATTGACAATTAGATGTAAATTGCATGATGGATGATCTGTTGTAACATATAAGAGAGTCCTTGACTCTCAGGTACTATCTGTTTGTGTAAGAAATATAGCTTCCTTTAGTTGAAAATCATGATTAGAATGTTGAACATCTCCTTCCTTGTGCATTCTTCAAAGTGAAAAGTTAAAGTGAAAGTCACTCAGTCTCTTAACTCCCTACATTAAAATTCTATCAGTAAGAGATATAAAATGTTATCTTTCCATGAAGATATATCTACAACATCATGTCTACCTGAAAATGTGAACTTTGAAATTTCCATAATATTCATCATTATTTATTCTGCTCCAGATACCATGCTAGGGATTTACATGGGTCATTCTAAATTCTTAAATAGGCTAGTAAACTGGTCACCATTAATACTCCACAAGTAAAGATACTGAGTCAGAGAAAGGAAAAATATCTGTCCAAGTTCACACAGCAAATAAGCATCTAAGATTATTCTTTAAATCAGTATTTTTCTAACTTCAAAGAGTTTAGGTTGTATCACACATAATGACATTGTGCTACTTGGGTGCTGGTATTGTGGTATACTTGTCCCTTCATGTATTTTATCTCCCCTATTGGACTAAGCTCTAGAAGCTCTAGGCAAGCTTTCTTTGTTTCTCTCAGATCTATCCATATGAATTATCTGGAAATCTCTTTTAAATGCAGATTCTGATTCAATAAGTCTGAGGCTGGCCCTGGAAATGTGCATTTCTAACAAGCTCCCAGGTGATGCAGATGCTTCTTATTCCTGGGAAACATGTTGAGATCCAAACCTTACAGACTTAGTAACATAGGTTTTCACATAAATATTCATTCAATAAATTTATTTAAATGCAAAAATGTATGGTTTCATGAATGAAAAAAATAGCTTTCTCAATGCTAACTAGGCAAATTCCCAACATGCTAGTAACTAAGAAAATTTCCATGGACAACTGACTACAAGTATTTCTCCTCATCTTGGTAAAGGTGAGAAGTAACCAGAACACTCCCTCTGCACACTTGCAAAATGAGTAGGCATCCTCTAGAGTAGAATTCCTGCCAAATGTAAATACACATCAACAGTGTACCTTTCTTGATCTCTGGTCAAACATTTGTGCCTGTAATGTTATCCTCCTCTGTGCTCACCATTGGTTAACTCCTGCATTTTTTTCTAGAAAACTTCCTCTTATAAGAATTCCTAAACCTTCTTCAGAACACAGAAATGTCATTCAATTTTCCAGGCACATACTTGCATCAATTCTACTATCTGTCTTTAAATAAATATTTATTAAGCAGGTATTATTTGCCAGAATTTATAGCAGGCATTTGCCTCCATATTGATAGACAATTTCATTGCACTTATTTGATTATTGACATTCTTATTTGGATTTAAATCCTACTGAAAGCAAAGATTATGACTTAAGTATCTTATACTCTAACGTAACTCATGTACTATGAGAGTGCCTTAGACACAAAATTTGTATTTGCTAAACAAAGCATGAGTTAATTCTTCAAAATGCAGTTATTTTAGCTATCACTTACCAAACATTTCAAGAAGAGATAACACTTAACATTCTTAAACTATTCCAAAAAGTTGCAGAGGAAGGAACTCTAATGAACTCATTCTGTAAAGCCTAATACAAAAACCAGACAGATATATCAAAAAGAAAACAAAATTACAGTCCAATGTCACTGATGAACATAGATGCAACAATTTTCAAAAAAAAAAAAAACAGTAAACTGAATTCAACAATATATTAAGAAGCTCATATAACAGGGGGTTGTTGGGGGGGGGCGAGGTGGTGGAGGAGTAAGTGGATGTGTAGTACATCTCTCTCAGACATAGAAATGCACGCAGAACATCAGCTGAAAGCAGACAGAATTACCTGACCAACTGAAAAGAATATATAGAACCACACAAAACTTGATAGGATGAAGGAACTAGGTGGAAAAATGAGTGTAGTAAGATTGGACCTGCCCTAGCTGGGTGAGGGAACTGTAACAGGGATCTGATCTCCAGTTCAGTTCAGTCGCTCAGTCATGTCTGACTCTTTGCGACTCCATGAATTGCAGCACATCAGGCCTCTCTGCCTATCACCAACTCCCGGAGTTCACTCAGACTCACGCCCATCGAGTCAGTGATGCCATCCAGTCATCTCATCTTTGGTCGTCCCCTTCTCCTCCTGCCTCCAATCCCTCCCAGCATCAGAGTCTTTTCCAATGAGTCAATTCTTCGCATGAAGTGGCCAAAGTACTGGAGTTTCAGCTTCAGCATCATTCCCTTCAAAGAAATCCCAGGGTTGATCTCCTTCAGAATGGACTGGTTGGATTTCCTTACAGTCCAAGGGACTCTCAAGAGTCTTCTCCAACACCACAGTTCAAAAGCTTCGATTCTTTGGCGCTCAGCCTTCTTCACAGTCCAACTCTCACATCCATACGTGACTACTGGATAAACCAAGCCTTGACTAGATGGAATTAGTCGGCAAAGTAATATCTCTGCTTTTGAATATGCTATCTAGGTTGGTCATAACTTTTCTTCCAAGGAGTGTCTTTTGATTTCATGGCTGCAGTCACCATCTGCAGTGATTTTGGAGCCCATAAAAATAAAGTCTGACACTGTTTCCACTGTTTCCCTGTCTATTTCCCATGAAGTGATGGGACTGGATGCCATGATCTTCGTTTTCTGAATGTTGAGCTTTAAGCCAACTTTTTCACTCTCCTCTTTCACTTTCATCAAGAGGCTTTTTAGTTCCTCTTCACTTTCTGCCATAAGGGTGGTGTCATCTGCATATCTGAGGTTATTGATATTTCTCCTGGCAATCTTGATTCCAGCTTGTGTTTCTTCCAGTCCAGCATTTCTCATGATGTATTCTGCATATAAGTTAAATAAGCAGGGTGACAATATACAGCCTTGAGACATTCCTTTTCCTATTTGGAACCAGTGTGTTGTTCTGTGTCCAGTTCTAACTGTTGCTTCCTGATCTGCATACAGATTTCTCAAGAGGCAGGTCAGGTGGTCTGGTATTCCCATCTCTCTCAGAATTTTCCACAGTTTATTGTGATCCATACAGTCAAAGGCTTTGGCATAGTCAATCAAGCAGAAATAGACGTTTTTCTGGAACTCTCTTGCTTTTTCCATGATCGAGCGGATGTTGGCAATTTGATCTCTGGTTCCTCTGCCTTTTCTAAAACCAGCTTGAACATCAGGGAGTTCACGGTTCACATATTGCTGAAGCCTGGCTTGGGAGAATTTTGAGCATTACTTTACTAGCATGTGAGATAAGTGCAACCATATTGGGGCAATTATCTGAGTCTGAGGAAAAGCATTTAAGACTTAGAGTGAAACAGGTGATCTGTGGCAGCCTAAATGGGATGAGAATCAGACAGTCCTTGCCGCAGCCATATATATCCGGACAGGGACACAGGTCCCCTAGAAGGTGCAGCAGCTGGGAGTTTAGGGATTGTGGAGCAATCCCAGGGTGAGGGCTGCTGTTGACTGCAGAAAGACAGATCAATGGGATGTGAGGGAGGAGATAGTGGTGGGAAATACCTGTGGATGAAAGCCAGGCAACCATGGAAGAAAGGTAATACTGCTGAAGCCATCACCATAGCTTCTCTCTCCCCAAGTGCCAGTATCAGCAGCTGAACAATGGAGAGGCTGGCCCATCAAATGCCTGGTGCACTGAACTACAGAGTAGGACCCCACCTAGGGTGCCCTTTAAGTGCCTGTCGTGCCAAACAACAGAGAAGGACCTCAGACAAGGGAGTCCTCTAAGTGCCTAGGCAGGCAGAGCCACAGAGAAAGACTGGCCAAAGAGGCCTTCTGATTGCCAGCTATCATAGGCTTGAAAAAAGACTGATCATGGCCATAACTCCTGGGGCAAAGGCAGTTTGTGTCCCTGCACACTTGGTGCCGCCAGGGTCCCTGCAAGCCAAGCAGCTGCACCACCTTCACATGCAACTCTCACTGGGGCAGAGCTGCCACAAGCAAAAAAAAAAAAAAAAACCTTGCATCTGTGCATCCAGTTTCTTTGGTAGTGTCCAACTCTTTGGCGCTGTAGACTGTGGCCTGCCAGGCTTCTCTGTCAGGGGGTTCTCCAGGCAAGAATACTGGAGCATATTGGCCAATATAGGTTACCATACCCTTTCCTGCTGCCCTAGCCACCAACTCTTCTGAGTACCTCATACTGTCAGAACCCCTGTGACCCAAGCAGTTGCAACCACCTTCATAGGGGCAAACTTAAGTCTTTCAGGGCAGACTCAGGAGCAAACCCCAATGGACTACCCACATGCAGAGGTGGAAATAAAGCAACAGTTGAAACCCAGGAGCAATGTGGGTAAGGAAGAAGACCCAAAACCTTCCCACCAGATATACAAGCTGCAGATTAAATCCACATGATCAATTAGGCAGACTGTGTCTATGAAATATATAAAAGGACATTGAGAGCTCCCACAAAGGAAAACACACTAATTCTGATAGCTGTGGACATTGGAGGCAAAAACACAGAGGAGCAGGACCAGATTAGAACAAGAGTTGCCCACACAGCAGATCCAGAGATCAGCACTGTGATGGAGAGCATGCTAAAGAAGTGAGGTGGACTGCAACTCCCAGCGAGGAAAAGGACTCTAACAGCAGTGACTCAAGAAAAACCTTTATTATTCTTATGGTTTGATTTGTTCTGTAGATTCTTTTGGATTTTTTTTTCTTTTTTCCTTTTTCCCTTTTTTCCCTCTGTTGTAGCTGTTGATTTTATTGGCACTATGACATCTAATTAAGCTTTGGAGCATTTTTTTCCCCCTCAGTTAAATTATTTTGTTGTTATAAACCTCTGCCCCTATGTTGGGCTTTTGCAGTTCTGTGGAGTTTTCCCATTTTATTTTCTCTTTTAAAAAATTTTTATACCTACTATTATTTTTTTAACGTGTATTCCTTTGCCTGCTTTTCCTACTGTTCTTTTCCCCTTACAGTTAATCTTTAATGTAAATCTTATTTATCTACCTCTATTTAATTTTGCATGTCTATTCTTCCTTTCTTTCCTTTCCTCTCAACATATTTGTTCGTTTTATTTTCATTGCTTTATTCAACAACTGGCACCTTGCTTTAGTTTTGTATTCCAGTTTGTGCTTTAGTTAGTTTTGTTCTTAACTGGTAGATATAATCTTTGGTTTCCTTTGTTTGCTAGGTCAATCTATTATACTTTATTTTTGTTGAACTATTTTGATTTTGCTTATGGGTGTAAGTCAGAGGAGGTAATGGCACCCCACTCCAGTACTCTTGCCTGGAACATCCCATGGACAGAGGAGCCTGGAAGGCTGCAGTCCATGGGGTCGCTGAGAGTAGGACATGACTGAGTGACTTCACTTTCACTTTTCACTTTCATGCATTGGAGAAGGAAATGGCAACCCACTCCAGCGTTCTTGCCTGGAGAATCTCAGGGACGGGGGAGCCTGGTGAGCTGATCTATGGGGTCGCACAGAGTCAGACACGACTGAAGTGACTTAACAGCAACAGCAGCATGAGTGTATATGTATATGTGTATATTCAGTCGTGCTTTTTATTGTTGTTATAAACCTCTGTCTCTATGTTGGGCTTTTGGAGTTCTGTGGAATTTTACTTTTTTGTTTCTTCTTCTTTAATTTCTTCTCTTTTTTCATAATTTTAATTTAAAATTTTTATATTTTTCAGTTTTCTTTCTTTATTTTTTTTTTACTTTACAATATTGTATTGGTTTTGCCATACATTGACATGAATCTGCCATGAGTGTACATGTGTTCCCCATCCTGAACCCCCCTCCCACCTCCCTCCCCATCCCATCCCTCTGGATTATCCCAGTGCACTAGCCCGAGCACCCTGTATTGTGCATCAAACCTGGCCTGGCGATTCATTTTACATATGATAATTTACATGTTTCAATGCCATTCTCCCATATCATCCCACCCTCTCCCTCTCCGACAGAGTCCAAAAGACTCTTGTATACATCTATGTCTATTTTGCTGTCTCGCATATAAGTTTATCATTAGCATCTTTCTAAATTTCATGTAAATGTGTTAGTATACTATATCGGTGTTTTTCTTTCTGACTCTGTATAATAGGCTCCAGTTTCATTCACCTCATTAGAACTGAATCAAATGTATTCGTTTTAATGTCTCAGTAACATTCCATTGTGTATATATACCATGGCTTTCTTATCCATTCATCCGCTGGTGAACATCTAGGTTGCTTCCATGAACTGGCTATTATAAAGTGTTGTGATGAACATTGGGGTACATGTGTCTCTTTTAATTCTGGTTTCCTGCATGTGTATGCCCAGCAGTGGGATTGCTGGGTCATAGGGCAGTTCTATTTCCAGTTTTTTTAAGGAATCTCCACATTGTTCATAGTGGCTGGACTAGTTTGCATTCCCACCAACAATGTAAGAGGGTTCCCTTTTCTCCACACCCTCTCCAGCATTTATTGCTTGTAGACATTTGGATTGCAGCCATTCTGACTGGTGTGAAATGGTACCTCATGGTAGTTTTGATTTGCATTTCTCTGATAATGAGTGATGTTGAGCATCTTTTCATGTGTTTGTTAGCCATCTGTATCTATTCTTTGGAGAAATATCTGTTTAGTTCTTTGGCCCATTTTTTTACTGGGTCGTTTATTTTTCTAGAATTGAGCTGCATAAGTTGCTTGTATATTTTCGAGATTACTTGTTTGTCAGTTGCTCCATGTGCTATTATTTCTCCCATTCTGAAGGCTGTCTTTTCACCTTCCTTATAATTTCCTTTGTTGTGCAGAAGCTTTTAACTTTAATTAGGTCACATTTGTTTATTTTCACTTTTGTGTGTGTGTGTGTGTGTGTGTCTTAACCAGGATTTTATTTATTTATTTATTTTAATTTCTATTATTTTTTTAATTTTAATTTTTTAGTTTGTTTTGCTTTACAATACTGTACTCATTTTGCCATACATTGACATGAATCAGCCATAAGTGTACCTGAGTTCCCAATCCGGACCCCCCCTCCCCCTCCCTCCNCGTGTACCCCAATGTTCATTGCAGCACTGTTTATAATAGCCAGGACATGGAAGCAACCTAGATGTCCATAAGCAGATGAATGGATAAGAAAGCTGTGGTATATATATACAAGGGAGTATTACTCAGCCATTAAAAAGAATACATTTGAATAAGTTCTAATAAGGTGGATGAAACTCCAGTTTCCTCTTATACAGAGTGAAGTAAGCCAGAAAGGAAAACAACAACACAGTATACTAACACATATATATGCAATTTAGAAGATGGTAATGATAACCCTGTATGTAAGACAGCAAAATAGATACAGATGTATAGAACAGTCTTTTGGACTCTGTGGGAGAGGGATAAGGTGGGATGATTTGGGAGAGTGGCATTGAAACATGTATACTATCATATATGAAATGAATCACCAGNCAATTTAGAAGATGGTAATGATAACCCTGTATGTAAGACAGCAAAATAGATACAGATGTATAGAACAGTCTTTTGGACTCTGTGGGAGAGGGATAAGGTGGGATGATTTGGGAGAGTGGCATTGAAACATGTATACTATCATATATGAAATGAATCACCAGTCCAGGTTCGATGCATGATACTGGATGCTTGCGGCTGGTGCACTGGGATGACCCAGAGGGATGGTAGGGGGAGGGAGGAGGGAGGAGGGTTCAGGATGGGAAACACATGTATACCTGTGGCAGATTCATGTTGACGTATGGCAAAACCAATACAATATTGTAATTAACCTCCAATTAAAATAGATAAAATTATATTAAAAAATGTTTAATAGTTATTTGATATTTAGCAGAGATGTAAGAATAGCTACATGGAGAATAGCTAGCTTTTTACCCAAATGATATTGTAATAATTGGCCATCCACGACTAGGGCCCATCTAGTCAAGGCTATGGTTTTTCCAGTAGTCATGTATGGATGTGAGAGTTGGACTGTGAAGAAGGCTGAGCACCAAAGAATTGGTGCTTTTGAACTGTGGTGTTGGAGAAGACTCTTGAGAGTCCCTTGGACTGCAAGGAGATCCAACCAGTCCATTCTGAAGGAGATCGGCCCTGGGATTTCTTTGGAAAGAATGATGTTGAAGCTGAAGCTCCGGTATTTTGGCCACGTCATGCGAAGAGTTTACTCACTGGAAAAGACTCTGATGCTGGGAGGGATTGGGGGCAGGAGGAGAAGGGGACAGCTGAGGATGAGATGGCTGGATGGCATCACTGACTCGATGGGTGTGAGTCTGAGTGAACTCTGGGAGTTGGTGATGGACAAGGAGGCCTGGCATGCTGCAATTCATGGAGTTGCAAAGAGTCGGACACGACTGAGTGACTGAACTAAACTGAACTGAGGCAAAAACAATTGATATGGATTGACTTAAGTCACACACCTCATACAAAGATCAACTTCAAATAAACTATAAATCTAAGTGCAAGTCTACAGTTACAAAACTTTCAGAAGAAACTCAGGCAATATTTGTCATGACCTAGATTTAGAACAAAAGTTCTTAGAAATGTACCAAAAGCTAATTTGATGATAAAAGTGATAGGACTTCATCAAAACTGAGTGAGCATGTTGCTTCCTTTTGCTCCCTTGTGCTGTAGTATGAATCCCATCAAAACCTTCCCTAAATTCCTTCTCTATAATCAATATATCTGATTAAAGAGTTTAACCCTGGTCTCTGTCATACTTCATGGTGACACTGGAAATGCTTGTAGGGCCTTTTTCCCCTCCCTGGGAGAGGATGCTGTCACCTCCAGGACACAAAACAATTCCTCTAGGTGACAAGGGTCTGCCTGAATCTCTTCTTTTCAGTGTCACAACATTTAGTAAGTCTGCCTTCTGGGTCCCTGAGGGCCTCAGTATCTCATTCTGGGGACACTTCCCCCTCCTCTTCCCTCTCCTGATACCCCCCCCTCTCTCTCTCTGCCTCTCCTTTCTCTTTCCTTATCTATTTCACTGTCATATCCTTCACAGAAACAGTGAGTGTCCAGTGGTTACAGCACCACTCCCCTCAGTGTGTGAAACCTGCTCCTTCTGACCAACAATAGCTCATCTTGGCTGAATGACAAACAGGTGGGAGAGGCTTGCCACACACCCTGCAGATGTTGGTCCAGGGAGATTTCTGAGAATGATAGATGTTCAATCTTCATAACATGTAGTGGCTAAAAGTCCAATCATCACAATATTCTCACTCCCCTCGCCCCCCCCTTTTTTTTTCTTGTCCCCAAGAGAAGTCCCATTAGGAACAGGCTGAAGAAGGAGATTTCTAAGTACACCTGTGGGTACAAAGCCCACCTGTGAATCAGAGTCCCTGAGACAATGTACAAAGGTCTGGTTCCTGGGACTGATTGCCCCAGTGGGCAGTGGACAGGGTGCCCCCTCCCTCACTGGCCCCCTTTTTGAAGTCCTGGAACTGGTGTCTGAATAGATCCCTGCAGAGGGCCAGTTTGAAAGGGCAATCTCTCTCCATCTGAATAACTTTTTCTGTCTTTCTTATTTTTTTCCTCTTACATGTGCAGGCCTTTATGGCATTTTACTAACATTCCTGTCTGAGGGATTCCTGCTGTGTGTGTGTTGCCTCTATTTCTGTGTTACCCCCAAAAGATTCACAGCCAGACAATTTCACAGACCCCTTTTCAACCACCAAATAGCCATCAGCACATCAAGCCTCCTTCTCAGGCCCCCATTTCCTCCCCTTCACCATCACCTTTAGCCTCTGGACCTCCCCTTACCCATTCACACCAGAAACCCCAAAATTAGATCCCTCATAACATCCCCAATGAGTTTCCAATCAAGTTTGAAGTTAGCCTACACTTTTGCCTCACAAAAGTACTGGGAAGTAGCTGACGGGAATGGAGGGATTACTAGAGTGCATGGCCTCTTCTCAAATCTGTAAGGAGAGGTTCTCAGATTCTCCCGACAAGTTTAGGGATGAATCTAGGGCTGGAGTTAATGAATCCCCTGACCTGAAAGGATACCAGCGTTGTTCTGGTCCATTGTTGCACCCTGGATGGAAAGGAGTATAGACTGAAAAAGAGAACACACAAACAGCCTACTGGCCACCAACGCCATCACCAAATTATCAACTGTGTGGAATGCAACCTCAGATCATGGTAATGCTACCTCAGAAGGTCCACACTGCAACACCAAAGATCACATAGTCCAGGCTAGGATGAGATTATATTATTTATCTATCAGGAGGAATAAAATGATGCATAAAGAAACCTGTAAATTATGATAACATCTAAAAGTTTACACAGGAAAAAAATGACATCCTGAGTCAAATGACAGAGGCATTTAGGAAGTATTTGACTAGACACCCTCAGTCCACAGAAGGGAGGTCACTATCAGCCATGCATTTTATCGTCAAGTCCACTTCTGATAACAAGGGGGAATTATTAAAGCTTGAGGCTGAGCCATAAACCTCATTGTCAACCTTGGTAGAGGAGGCATTCAAAATCTATAATAACCAACATTTAACAAGAGAGGGTCAATAAGGATAGAGGAATAATAAAGAAAAAACGGCTTTCAGCTGCTCTGATTCAACCTCCCATCTCAAGGGGATGCTGGAGGGCCAGGAAAACCTGAAAGAGCCAAGAAGCCACCTGGGCCAAAACAAGCCTGCCTTTTGTGGGAAGGAGGGACAACGGAAGAGGGAATGTTCTGAGTATCCTCCTGTGAGATGTGCAAGAGACAACCTCAAATGGTCCCAGTTCCTTGGCAATGTCTCCAGTGAGAAATTCCTTAACAACTGACGGGACCTGAGTGCCTGCCAGCTCCAGACCTTACATGATCCATTTTCATTACTCTGAGGGGACTTCAGGACACCCTCAACATGGCAAGTAGGAGAATTGAATTCCTTATAGACATTAGGACTGCCTGCTCTGTCCTAACTTGGCCAGCTGACTCCCTCTCCAACTGTGACTGTACTGTGATCAGAGTTATGGACCGCCAAAGGTAAGGCACTATACATATCCTCATGCCTGAAAAGTCGAGCCCGTTATTATTACTTACTCCTTTTTGTTTATGCCAGAAGAATGCCTTATCCCCCTTCTTGGAAGAGGCTTGCTAAATAAATTAGGAGCTAGTATATTCTTAGGATGGGGTGAAGTCCAAGAAAGTAGAGAATTAAGCAGAGAATGCACCTATTGGTAGCACCAACTGATCTACATTTTTGTTATCAAAATATTCCCTTAAGACATCCCCCAGACAATTAGAGAACAGCTGGATCCTGTATTTTGGAATACCTCAGTGTCAAAAAGGGCAAAACTGCATCCCCCCAAGATAAATAAGATTAAGCCCTAAGAAAAATACCCCTGAAAGAGGCAATATCCTTTAAAGCCTGAGACACTGAAGGGGATCCAACCGCTGCTCACCAATTTCTGAAAGAGGGACTCCTTGGGTCCTACANCTGATCTACATTTTTGTTATCAAAATATTCCCTTAAGACATCCCCCAGACAATTAGAGAACAGCTGGATCCTGTATTTTGGAATACCTCAGTGTCAAAAAGGGCAAAACTGCATCCCCTCAAGATAAATAAGATTAAGCCCTAAGAAAAATACCCCTGAAAGAGGCAATATCCTTTAAAGCCTGAGACACTGAAGGGGATCCAACCGCTGCTCGCCAATTTCTGAAAGAGGGACTCCTTGGGTCCTACAAATCCCCTTGCAGTACCACAATTCTCCTGGTTCTGAAGGTTAACAAGAATATTAATTTGCGCAAGATTTAAGAGCAGTGCATAAGACAGTCATCCCCATACACCCAATGGCACCAAACTCACACACCCTCCTCACCCACGGGTCAAAGACTGCTCAGTACTCCTCTCTTTTGGACCTGTCCTGTTTTGGACCTCCCAGATGCATGCCACTGCATTCCTCACATCCGGACTCTCAATAGCTTTTTACTTTGAATGGAGGGGCCCTGACACCTGGAGGCTGCCCAAGATACTGTATGTTGCTTCCACAGGGTATTAGGGACAGGCTCCATACTTTTGGAAATATATTAACAAGGAAGCTGAGGGAAATGAGCCTTGAGAAGGGAATATATTGATATATTCTGCTACAATATATTGATAATTTTGATAAGTAGTGAGACAAAGCAAGATTCAGATAAGAATACTGTTGAGGTCCTAAATATTTTCTAATGGAATGTGTATAAAGACTTTCCAACCACGGCTTATATCTCACAGTAATATAACACCATTGGTTGACTGGGGAAGGTTAAGAAACTATCAGGCTCTACTAATGGACACCACAGACATGGCATTAAAGGTTTGCCATGCCCTAAACCCAGCAACTGTTTCCAGTTGTTGAGAGGGGAGCCTTATAGCATCAGTGTATAAATGAGTACTATACAACAAAGTTATTCCAGCAAGTTTGATCTTCTAGATGAACCTCTTGATATCCCTAAGATTGAATGGTTTCTGATGGGAGCAGTTTTACAGAGATGGGAACCAAAAAGTTGGAGTGTGTCTTAGTTAGTTTGGACGAAGTCATAGATGCCAAGGCCCTGCACCCTGACTTTGGAAAGAATAAGAAATTAAATATTTTTACTGACCCAATGTGGGTTCCATGTGTTACATGCTCGCTCTGCCATTTGGAAAGACAAGAAGAATGTTAAGTGCTAGAAATTCTCTCAGAAAACATAAAGATTGAATTCTGGCTCTTTTACAAGCACTGATGTTCCCAACCCAGGCAGCAATAATTTACTCTAGGAACCTACAGAGTGAGGCATCCTTTGTAAGCCAAGGATTTCAAAGCAAAAACTGAACTGCAAAACAGGATGCTCAACTGTGAGAGCCTGAGCAAGTTATGACCCTGGTGATTTGCCCCCTTGAACTCTCTAGCCTTCCCCTGTATTCCCCAGAGAAACAAGAAAATTCTGAGAAACAGGCTATAAGAAAGGAAATACAGGCCAGTATAAAATGGATGACAAGGTTCTAGTCTTTGGAACCTAATAATGAAAACCCCTTAGGAGCTTGCATGATGCCACCCACTATGGGAGGAATGCGCCATGGGACTTGATGCCAAAGGCTTTTTTTCACGGAAGGGGCTCAAAAGAACAATGAAACAACTAATGCTTGCTGGTGATTTATGTGACCATGATAACCTGCAGGCCCAACCAACCCTGACCCCCCTTCATTACTCAAGCTAATTCAATGTGAAGGGACTGATCTAGGCGAAGATGGCAGCTGATTTCACACAAATCACAAGAAGATATAAATAAAGTTTTGTGTTTGTTGATACTTCCATGGAATGGGTTAAAGTCATCCTCACCTGATCTGAAAAGCTTACTGAAGTCTCTAAGCCCCTTTTAAAAGAAATAATTTCTATATTTGGACTTCCAAAGTCCCCTCAGGACTGTAAGAGCCCCCCCACCCCGCCTCCTTTAATAGCCAAAATCACACAGGGGCTCACAAGAGTCCTATGGATAGACTATAAGCTACACACTTCTTGGCACCTCTAATCTTCAGGGAAGGTAGAGAAAAATGACCATACATTGTAGAAAACCTTAGCAAAGTTCTGCCAAGAGACTCATGAACTTTAAACCAATGCATTTCCTATGGCAATCCTCAGGGTCCATGGAGCCCCCAGGAGTATTCTGGGGCTTAGTCCAGTTGAAATGACTGATGGGAAACCTTTGCTTGATATTGACATTCTTTTAGATGAGGAAGAGAGCCAGCCCCTGTGATATGTTATTAATCTAGGAAAAGTTCAGAGGGCAATGGAGGGCTATGCCTGCAAGGTGCTGCCAGCTCCCAGTAAAAATACAGCAGAAGGGGTATTTTCTTCACAAATTAACTCCAGGGATAAAGTTCTTCTCAAAACTTGGAAAGCGGGGTCTCTTGACAACCAACTGTTGCCAAAATGGAAGGGCTCCTATAGAGTAATTTTAGCCACACTCACCTCCATTGAACTGCAAGGGATATCTAGTTGGGTACATTTGTTCAGACTAAAGCTTTTATCTCCAAAATCCCTGTAGGTCAAAACAGGGGAACAGTACACCTGTGAGGTGGTAGAAAACCAGAGACCTATTAGAAAGATAGACATCAACAGATAAATAAAAACATATGATGGGTTAGATTCCTGTTTTTGCCTGTTTTGCTATTGTACTCTTGCTTGCATTTTACAGATTAGCTGAGCCACCCTTACCGGGGAAGCAGCTCCCTTGTCAGTGCTGGCTCAAAAGGGAACATTTAAAAGAATGCTGAAAATCCTGTCAGCACTCCAACTAGCTACTGACCCTTTTCTTGGATTTCCGAATCTGCTGGTTCCAATGGTGAATAATGATCTAAATTAGGGACTAGTTGCCACCCCCTGACATCTGCTAGTCACACTTGGTCCTTCCAGGGCACTACTAAAATACTTTAACCTGACTCCCCCTTACAACTGGACCCAAGGAATGAGGTATGCTATGTTAAACTGCACAAACACCTTTTGTTTCACAAGCCCTGTGAACTCCCAGAGGTATAAGTACACCAGAGATCCTCCCTGCCTCTTCTATGCATAGGGGTTTTCTGTTCTCACAACTTTACCCACTGGTGCCCTGTTTCAAACTATGCCTCCATCCCCCTAAACAACACAGAATGTGAACAGTAGGAAAGAAACATTCCATTCAATGCAATTCAGCCCACCTGTGGGATACCAAACAGCTGACCTGCCCTCCATCCTCTATCAAAACCAACCAGATCATACCCATGCATTTTATTAAGATCTTTATAACATTACATCATCTAAAGTACCAACATCTAAAGTACCAATATACCCCTAATGATGAATCAGATGGTAAAGAACCTCCCTGCAATGTAGGAGACCTGGGTTCAATCCCTGGGTTAGGAAGATCCCCTGGAGAAGAGCATCACAATCCACTCCAGTCTTCTTGCCTGGAGAATTGCTATGGACTGAGTAGCCTGGCAGGCTATAGTCCATGGGGTTGCAAAGAGTCAGACAGTCAGACATGACTGAGTGACTAAGCACAGCACAGTTGCATGAGTACTAAAAACTGTTATGTACTTCAAGGACTAAAATCTCTTAACAACCACGAGACAGAAATTCAGGACTTTGCTCCTGAAGGGTTTGTTTTCCTCTGCAGACACCCAAATCATCATGTTACAGAATTTATGACCAGGCACAATATTTTTCCAGCCAAGTTATGGCCCATAAATGAATGTCCACTTGGTAGGGGCTTCCCAGGTGGCTCAGTGGTAATGTTTCGGCCTGCAATACACAAGACCTGGGTTGAGAAGATACCCTGGAGAAAGAAAAGGCAACCCACTCTAGTATCCTTGCCTGGAGAATCCCATGAACAGAGATACCAGGAGGCTACAGTCCATGGGGTTGCGAAAGAATAGAACATGCCTGAGCAATTATAAACAACAATACATCTTTATAGGAGAATGCACTATAGAGACTACAGGGATAAGAAGGATATTTATCTAAAATAAGACCACTCTGGGTCCACCAAATCCAGAGAGTACTGGGAATGATCTTAGCAGGAGCAAGTGTGGCCATAAAGGATGCTTTACCAATCATGTAGCAACACTGAGAAGTTCTACCAGACAGCTTGGTTATATAATGAAACAGAAGGTAGAAGACTTAATGGAACTTAAGACTGCTCTTGTTTCTTTAAGTTAATGTAGTTCTTGACAATCGTCTAGCTCTTGATTACCTTCTGGCAGAACAAGGAAGAGTTTATATAACAATTAGTGTTTCCTGCTGCAACTGGATCCATGAGACAGGGCAGGTAGAAGTTAATATTAAGGAAATATACACCCAAGCAGAATGGCTACACAATTTTGGCAGGAGAGATCCTACCTCCACTGTCTGATCAATAGCTATGTAAGTCCTCCAAAAGTTAACCTAGTTGCTTTCCTTTCTAGGCTCTTTAGTGGCTATTATTATTATTCTCCTTTTTGGCACTTGTCGGTTTAGCCTTTTGATGAAGTTGTATCTGTTAGGCTTCAACAGTTTCAAATAAGACTCATGATGATTTGAAGATTTCAACTCATTCCAGAAGAGGATAGCTCAGGTCCCTACAGGTCCTTGAAACAGCCAATGAGGGACTTCTTCAATTCTAGAGTAGGCTAGAGTTGGTGACCTTTGTACAGCAGGAAGATGTTTCAGAAGAGACATTTGGCCCTTTAGCCTTTAAGAATAAAGGGTGTAGAATTCCTTGGGGGGAATGAGACAGGCTGGAAACTGGGACCCTCTACTCGAGTTCTGCATCTGAATAAACAGTTCCTTGAGCAACAGAACACAAAGAAATAGGGACTAAAATATGCCACATGCATGGGCAGTCATGGAAAAATATGAAAAATAAAAGGCCAAAGCCCAGCTGCCACTTCTGAGTGCCCAGAGCAAAGCGGGTCACTATACGTGAACCCCATACACAGTGCTACTAAGGGGGTGGGCAGACCACCTAAGTCACCTTTCCTGCCCAACCCACGGACCCAATCCCACCTTTACTCCATTTAGGATTCAGCCAGCCCCCCACCACTTCAGGAAGTAAGCATGGGAATCTGTTAAATTGTTTTCATTCCCTCATGCTGCAGCTGGAGTCTCAATAAAACTTTGCCTGAATTACTTGTCTAGCCTTTTATCAATTTCTATTTGTTAAAGAGCTCAAGAATCCAGTTGGTATCAATAGGAACCAGGGCACCAAGAAAGGAGATTGGAACTTGTGCCCTGAATCTAACCAAGACAGTTGCCCATGAAAACAAAAACAATCAAAATAAAAACTTACTGGATGAGCCTCAGGAAACTGTGAGATAATAATAAAAGGTATAGTATTTCTATGACCTGAGTTTCAGAAGGTGAAGAGAAAGAGTGATACTGAAAATATGACTTGTATCACTTGAAGAAATAGCTGTAAAGTTCTTCAGGAAGCAGGGAAATGATGGCAAAGGAAAACGTGAAACATGAGAAATAAAGGGAGAGCAACAGATATGATAAATTTCTGGGTAAATATGGGTAGGCAATATTTTTCCCCTTAAGTTCTATAAAACATGCTTGATAGTTAAACACAAACCTCATGACATATTTTTAAGATTCAGATGTGGAGATAATGTTTTAAAATGCATCTACTCTGGAAAATAATTTGGCATTTTATTATAAAACTAAATATATACTAATTTTATGACCTAGCCAACCCTATGCCTAAGGTATTTATCCTTGAGATATGAAAATTTATATTCACAAAAAACCTTGAATATGTATATTGATAGCAGGTGAATATATAATTGCCAAAAGTAGAAATAATCCAAAAATCCTTTAGTGGTTAAGTGGTTAAACAAACTATGGTACAACCACATGATGGAATACCATTTATTAATAAAAACAACAAATTACCAATACGTACAATAATTTGTATGGATCTTACAGGCACTATATTGAGTGAAACAATCCAGTCTCAAAAGGTTACTACCTCAAAGGTTGCATGCTATGAGAATCTATTTATATATACTGAATAGAAAACCAAACTTTAGTGATAGAGAACAGGTTGGTTCTCAGGTTTAGGGTAGGGCAAACATGTTACTATATATGGAGAGCATGCAGAATTATCCTATTGACAGTGATTATTGTATGAATCTGTATATATATGAAAAATCACAGAACTAAAAATAAGAATTAAAACCTGTACATAAAATGAGTAAAAAAAATTGAATTGTTTAATACTTTAAACAGTTAAAACAATTTAAAACAAACACACATAATTTATAGGGTGTCTTGAGAAATATATTTTCTAAAGACATGTAATTCTATACAAAATACGCACATATGAAGCAGTAATAACCTCTTTGTCATGATGTTAGAGACTCAAACATTTGTCAATGCATATAAATTTTATGAACTTCTCTGATGATTCAGCAGTAAAGAATCCACCAGCAGCACAGTAGCGCAGGAGATGCAGATTCAGTCCCTGAGTTGGGAAGATCCCCTGGAGGAGGGCGTGGCAATCCACTCCAGTATTCTTGCTTGGAGAACCCCATGGACAATCTATGGGGTTGCAAAGAGTTGGACACAACTGAAGCAAATGAGCACACACCACGTAAATTTTACATGTCAGTTGGACAAAAAGTAGAGGCAATTGCATGTCATCTGCATTTCTTTCCATATGCAACAAAAGTAATAAGGCAGAGGAGAAATATGAAAAAGCTTAGCCTTGGTTCTCATTACCAAACACAGATGCATCTTTGTCATTACATAGCAGTAGGAACCAGGCATTGTCTAGCTTTCCTTTTATCTCACCTTCTGCTTTAGATTTTAGTTGCAATTCTTGCTGCTGATCCTAATTCAATTCCTCATGAGATATTTAAACCAGTGTCATGTGATATATTGTTTCTCTATATGCAGATGATTTACTACCAGTGTTTGCATACTCAGAATTTTCCTCTGCTCATTTTTCAGATCACAAAAAGCTATTTTTAAAACAGGATTTATCTGTCAGTAGGAATAAAACTGAACTCCCATTGCACATATCTCTTTAATGACTTAAACTTGTCAGTGACTATTATGTATTTCATAGAATTTTTTGCTGCTATCAGTTTCTTACCAGCTTGGATTTCTTTGTATCTTCTCTCTCAAAATAAGGTTTTAAGAGCATCTTTCATTTCATCTCTAAGTGAGGATATAAAACATACATGAAGAATGACAATTTTGGTCATAATTTTTATTAATAAGTTTTAAGAAATCTTCATTTGTTAATTTTTATATACTGCCTAGGTTTACTTGCTTTCCTGTTACTTTAAAAGAAAATTCTTTGGCATTTGTCCTCCACTAGAATACTGAGTGATCTATTGCAACTTTAATATTATTGTATCAAAACATATTTTAATACTATTGTATAAAATATTATTGTAATATTTGGATTATAATATTATTATATCAAAACTAGAAATTTCTGATATCAAATACCTAAATCAAACCCTTATGATTTATACAGTGGAAGTGACAAACAGATTCAAGTGATTATATCTGATAGACAGAGTGCCTGATGAACTATGCATAGAGGTTCGTGACACTGTGCAGGAGGTAGTGATCAAGACCATCCACAAGAAAAAGAAATGAAAACAGGCAAAATGGTTGTCTGAGAAGGCCTTACAAATAGCTAAGAAAAGAAGAGAAACAAAAGGCAAAGGAGAAAAGGAAAGAAATACCTATTTGAATGCAGAGTTCCAAAGACTAGCAAGGAGAGACAAGAAAATCTTCCTCAGTGATCAATGCAAAGTAATAGAGGAAAACAATAGGACGAGAAAGACTAGAAATTTCTTCAAGAATATTAGTGATACCAAGGGAATATTTCATGCAAAGATGGGCACAATAAAGTGCAGAAATGGTCTGGACTTAACAGAAGCAGAAGATATTAAGAAGAGGTGGCAAGAATACACAGAAGAACTATACAAAAAAGACCTTCATGCTCCAGATAACCATGATGATGTGATTACTCACCTCGAGTCAGACATCCTGGAATGCAAAGTTACATGGGCCTTAGAAAGCATCACTGTGAATAAAGCTAGTGGAAGTGATGGAATTCCAGTTGAGCTGTTTCAAATCCTAAAAGATGATGACATGAAAGTGCTGTACTCAATAAGACAGCAAATTTGGAAACCTCAGGGATGGCCACAGGACTGGAAAAGGTTAGTTTCCATGCCAGTACCAAACAACGGCAATGTCAAAGAATACTCAAAGTACCACACAATTGCACTCATCTCACACACTAGAAAAGTAATGCTCAAAATTCTCCAAGCCAGGCTTCAACAGTACATGAACCATGAACTTCTAGATGTTCAAATTGGATTTTAAAAAGTCAGAGGAACCAGAGATCAAATTGCCAACATCCATTGGATCATAGAAAAAGCAAGAGAATTCCAGAAAAGTATCTACTTCTGCTTTATCGATTATGCCAAAGCCTTTGACAGTGTAGATCACAACAAACTACAGAAAATTCTTAAAAAGATGGAAATACCAGACCATCTTACCTGCCACCTGAGATATCTGTGTGCAGGTCTAGAAGCAAAAGTTAAAATTGGACATGGAACAAAAGACTGGTTCTAAATCAGGAAAGGAGCATGTCAAGGCTGTATATTGTCACCCTGCTTATTTAACTTATATGCAGAGGACATCGTGAGAAACACTGGGCTGGATGAAGCACAAGCTGGAATCAAGATTGCCAGGAGAAATATCAATAACCTCAAATACAGAGATGATACCACCCTTATGGCAGAAAGTGAAGAGGAACTGAAGAGTCTCTTGATGAAAGTGAAAGAAGAGAGTGAAAAAGTTAGCTTAAAACTCAACATCCAAAAAACTAAGATCATGGAATCTGGTCCCATCACTTCATGCAAATAGATGGGGAGACAACAGAAACAGTGAGAGACTTCATTTTGGGGGGCTCCAAATTCACTGCAGATGGTGACTGCAACCATGAAATTAAAAGACGCTTGCTCCTTGGAAGAAAAGCTATGGCCAACCTAGACAGCCTATTAAAAAACAGAGACATAGCTTTGCCAACAAAAGACTGTCTAGTCAAAGCTATGGTTTTTCCATTAGTCATGAATGGATGTGAGAGTCGGACTGTAAAGAAAGCTGAGCACCAAAGAATTGGTGCTTTTGAACTGTGGTGTTGGAGCAGACTCTCAAGAGCCCCTTGGGCTGCAAGGAGATCAAACTATTCAATCCTAAATATTCAGAAATCAGTCCTGAATATTCATTGGAAGGACTGATGTTGAATCTGAAACTTCAATACTTTGGCCACCTGATGTGAAGAACTGACTCACTGGAAAAGACCCTGATGCTAGGAAAGATTGAGGCAGGAGGAGAAGAAGTGACAGAGGATGAGATGGTTAGATGGCATCACCGACTCCATGGACATGAGTTTGAGTAAGCTATGGGAGGTGGTGATGGACAAAGAAGCCTGGAGTACTGCAGTCCAAGGGGTCTCAAAGAGTTGTACATGACGAACTGAACTGATCAAAACTTTCTCCACCCACAGTCACGGCTTTGTATTGTTGCTTGTCTTAAGTCTTAAACCCTAACCCCAGAATTTTTGGTTACAGATTTGTACATTATACCCACTACCTTTGTTTCACTTGTATAGCAATCATTAAATTTAATGCTTACATCATCTCCAACTGTAGAAAATTTTCTTGTATGCAGAATCCAAGATTTTCTATTTGTATGACTAAGCAAACTAAAGTTTTGGTGAATAACATATTTAGTAATGTGGCTTAATTGCAAAGCAGATAGATATTAAGGTATTTATATATATTTTCCTTTTCTTCTCTTATTACCATCATATTGGGTTTGGATGTCTTGGGAAATATTATTGTTCTCTTTCCCTTATTGCATCTTATATCTAATAAGATTATGAGTATAAATTTAAAAAACATATGTGTACAGAAAAGAGCTACATGGACTGACCAAATTACTCAGGTTCTTGAACAAGTAGATCTTCAGTGATAGCACAAATTAATTATGAAGTGATTATAATGTCATTGAGAAACTTCTTAGCACTCTAATTATGCTCCCAAGCTTTTCCAGAATCTGAACATGGGCAATATTCCATATTTATTCTTGAATGTGGCCTAGTTCTTGAACACAGTCTTGCAATCTTCCTTTGAACCCATAAATAATAAAGAATGTTCCCCATTTTTGGTCCTGAGAAATACTTTCTGGTATTCAGAGCAATATGTGTTCAGTAAGGTATTTCTTCTGATGTTCTTAGAGATTCCAGTTGGTCCTGCATGCATTGTGAAAGACTACAGAAGGTCCACTCTTCTCGTGGAGAGATATGGTAAATAGTCCCCTACCAATAAGCCTCAGCAGACTCAACTGCTTTGAACAATATGGTAGAAGTGATTCTCTGCCAAGTGTTTGGCTGAGAAATTAAGGCTATCAGTTTCCACTTCTTGCCTTTTTGAACACTCCCAGGTTTCAGGTTATCTGCAAACAAAGAAGACTGAACAAAGTTTAAGCTAAAGTAGTTACTGAATCAGGTAGTTAGCTCTGTTTTTTTCCTGAGGCTTTTATTCCTTACATGGGTAATTTCACTTTTTGCTAAAACTCTGGAGAAAATGGCAGATAAAGGATTTCTCAGGCTACCAAGGAAGAAAGTTGCCTCCTCAAGAGTTTGATCATTTGACTCATCTCTTATATATTGATTTTTTTAAGTAGGTGTTAAGCTATCTTTTAATTTTTTTTAATTCTGCTAAAAGCCATATAATATAAAACATACTATTTGAACTATATTTAAATGTACAGTTCAGTGACACTAAATATATTCACACTGCTGTCCAACTCTCACGAGCATCCATCTCAATTTTTTCACCTTCCTAAAATAGAAACTCTGTCCTCATTAAACACTAACTCTCTATTTCCCCACATTTCACTCCCTGGCATTTTCCATTGTTCTTTCTGACTGTATGAATTTGTCTATTCTAGATATCTTGTGTAAGTGAAATCAAATAGTAATTGTCTGCTGCTGCTGCTGCTGCTGCTGCTGCTGCTAAGTCACTTCAGTCATGTCTGACTCTGTGCTGCCCCATGGATGGCAGCCCACCAGGCTCCCCTGTCCCTGCAATTCTCCGGGCAAGAACACTGGAGTGGGTTGCCATTTCCTCCTCCAATGCGTGAAAGTGAAAAGTGAAAGTGAAGTCAGTAATTGTCTGCACCTAATATATACTGGAATGCATTTTTAAAGTTAACTTAATACATGACTTACAAACAGATTGTACTTCCCCCCCCCCCGTGCTATACAGTAGGTTCTCATTAGTTATCCCTTTTGTACATGGTAGTGTGTATACGGTTTATCCCTCCTCCCTCCCCTCCTTCGTGTCCATATGCTTGTTCTCTATATCTGTGTCTCTACTTCTGCTTTTCAAATAGGCTTATTTTACTATTTTTCTAGATTCCACATGATTTTTGATTATGTATTCCTTACAATCCTGCTAAAGAGTACCTTGCTGATCTTCTTTTCCCACATTTTAATCTTTAGAGAAGTCCATCACAAGCCTCAACATTTTTAAAAGCATTTTTTCAGTGTCAGTTTAACAGCTATACTTTTTATGTCAGTCTACTCAACTGTGTTTCAGTAAAAGAAAATCAGCAGTTTTCAACAATTTCACTACAAAAAAACATTGCTTCCAAAACTTCCTACAAGTCAAAGAATAGAAAATATGCCCATTTTATCTTCCACATTGTTGTCCTGATTAAGCTTCTGAATCAATATAATCAAAGTATTTATACTAAGTAGAACTTTCTAAAAATGACTACTAATGTCTTTGCATGGTTCTACTTTATATGATTTAACTCCATCTCCATCTAACTATCTCTGAAAATGTACTTTATGTATATTAAACTTCATCATGTGTTAAATACTAGAAGGTAAAACATACATGAGATTGAAGCTTAAAGGAAAGGAAGCATACATCAAAATATATGACTGACTGGAGCTACTTTTCTTGGATGGAACTGGCCTTTGTTTTACTATGTACTTTTTCTCTCTGATAATTTCAAAGAAATCAAAATTGTAAGTGTGCTCTCACAAATAAAATTCATTGCACTCAGTTTATTCTTTACGCAGAATCTGATATATATTTCTGGTACTCCTTTATAAGTCATGTCATATTTCATGTCATAAATGAAAAATACATAGAGTATCTGGCTACTGCTCACCTCTTTCTTTATGTACACAATTCTTTCTCATACTCATGCCCAATCTTCAGTTAGACCATGTCTTCTAATGGGACACCTAATATATTATATTAACAAGATTCTTTCTGGGTAGAGTTGAGGGTTAAATACTCTGGGTGAATGGAACTGGGTATCATTTCTCTTGCCAGATTGGAATACCTTTTGTCTTGAGAGTCAGGTGCTGTTAGTCAAAGCTAGATTGTACCTATTCCCACAAAGACCTCTTTTCATCACTATAATTATATGAGAAAAGCAGGGGGAATTCCCTGGCTGTCAAATGATCAAGACTCAGGGCTTTCATTACCATGGGCCTGGGTATGATCCCTGGTCAAGGATCCTGCAAACTATGTGACATGGCCAAAAAGAGAGAGAGAAAGAGAAAGGCAGGTCTGGACACTGGTATTGGTATGGGATACCAAAGGCATGCTAATTATTTGGAATCTCTTTAAAGTCATTTACAGGCTTCCCTGGTGGCTCAGCAGCAAAGAATCTGTCTGCATGCAGGAGCCCCAGGAGAAGTGGGTTCCATCCTTGTGCTGGGAAGATCCCTTGGAAGAATACATGCAGCCCACTCCACTATTCTTGCCTGGAGTGTTCCACGGGTAGAGGAGCCCAGCAGGCTATAGTCCATGGAGTCACAAAGAGTTGGACACAACCACAGCAATTCAGTGTACACACACACACAAAGTCATATACACTCAGCATTAGAAAATAACCTGGGTGTGATATGAATGAGAGGTACCTGTATTCAAGTTTGTGAACTTTGTACCAACTAATTTATCTTTAGCTCTAGCATGTTTTTCTAACTCAGGGGAAAAAAAAAAGAAACCAAAAAAAAAAAAAAACCCACCACCCCAAACCTCTGTAGAGAATTAGATCCACTTACCTACCTTTACAGGAAATAGACACTCACTATATCCTCACTCAAACCCAGCACTCAATTCCCTAGGTTAGACTGTTCTGTTTCTGCCTTTGTTTCTCTGCACAATACTCTGAGAGTTCTGTGATCACACCATTCATTAACACCTCCTCTCCTCCCCAGGTGGTCTGCCTTGCCTCTTCCTTCCCTCCTTACCCTTAGTTATGACCCTGCTGACTGCTTTGCAAAACATATGGCCACTCACAAAAGGAATGGG
Organism: Neotragus moschatus; assembly: GCA_006410615.1. NCBI lineage: Eukaryota > Metazoa > Chordata > Mammalia > Artiodactyla > Bovidae > Neotragus > Neotragus moschatus. The sequence continues at coordinate 1,351,620 of SJYA01001630.1, forward strand.
TTCCAGAGTCTAAAGACAGGTAATTGATTTTCTTAAACCAATAGAAATTATTTCCTAAAACTAGACTAATTTCTCACGACTCTAGGCTACTTGAAATACTCTCCCTCCAAAATAGTCAGTTAGCCCTATGTTAAAAAAAAAAAAAAAAAAAAAGATGATCCTTCCAGTTGAAATTTTTTTCACTGTCTTCTTTTGATTAGGTACTGTAGCCTAGAACAAGCAAACTTGTTCTTTGATCATATGCATTGTCAAACATCAATTATATTATGATGATTATCCAGTGGGATGTAAGTGTGTATTAAGGAAAAGTTGTTGTAGTTAAACATTAGATAAAAGTCCAAGAGTGAAACTGATTATATCTTCATCTCTACTTATAGCTCAGAGCTCCTTTTCTGCGCCCCCCCCCCCCACCTCAACACACAGAAAGTGAAGATTTGCTTTTGGAGGAGTGATGGCTGAAATAAATCTGGAAAAGGATGGCAAGATGGGGTGTTTCTCTTCAGAATAATTTGGAACAGAGACACAAGGGAAATGTTCTTCATATACCTNTTTCTCCCTCCCGCCCCCCACCTCAACACACAGAAAGTGAAGATTTGCTTTTGGAGGAGTGATGGCTGAAATAAATCTGGAAAAGGATGGCAAGATGGGGTGTTTCTCTTCAGAATAATTTGGAACAGAGACACAAGGGAAATGTTCTTCATATACCTGTGATGAGGAAAACTGAGCTCATTTACTCATAGACAAAATTATCAAGTATACATTGTTCACTTTATAGTCCTATTGGTTCCCACCAACACCTTCCAAGTCCCCCTACATTTGGGTGTAAATTATAGGGGTGTAAATTATCGGGGTGTAAATTTTATTGGATGGTAGCTGACAATGCGTGTATGAGGAGAGGATTAGACAAGCCAATGGCTGTCCTAATTTGTCATCCTTGACCACAGACTGCTCATACGTTTCTTGGAGTGAAATCTAGGAAATGACAGTGTGAGCAAAATTCTCTGCTCTACCTCCTTCATCCTCTCACTGTCCTGCAAGCACAGCTTATACAGTTTCAGGTCCCTTGCCTTCATCCTTCTCCCACTAAAGTGAAGTCCCTAGGGCCTTTTATTTTTCTGTGTCCTTGATGAGCATTTCAGGGATTTGCTTAAGCCTTGCCTCCTCCAGCAAGCATTTTCTGACACACTTTTCATAAGATTCTTTCTACCCCTTTAGTCTTTTAAGCCCTAGGTTGGTGGTGTACTGTTGATCTCTCTTTATTACTAAGGAGCCATCAGATTGAGAGCAACTATATATCAAACACAAGTTTCTCTCAGTCTTGACACACTCTCTTGAGGCTTCAATTTCTCTCTTTCAGGTTGTTTTCTTTTTCTTCCCTCATGTTCAACCTTGTGGAAAAATGTTTACATTTACCGCCTACAGTTCCCACCACTTACTTCTGATCTGTTAGAAATCACCTGTTAGAAAGGTTACTCTGTAAGATCTAGAATGTGGTCAAACACAAGAGAAAAATTGATATGCACTTCTGTATAAGAGATTAGGATTTGCCTTTTGCCTCTGGTGGTAGTGATTTAGTTATTAAGTCATGTCTGACTCTTGAGACCCCATGGACTATAGCCTGCCAGGCTCTTCTGTCCATGGGATTCTCTAGGCAAGATTCCTGGAGTGGGTTGCGATTTTCTTCTACCTGTACTAAATATATGATTTTGTAAGTAAGTTACTGATTTTGGATGAACTTAGCTATAACAACTTGTTATGAGGTTTCTGGTCAATATGGAGTAACAGGATTAAATATACCTTCTTAAACAACTAAAACAGCTGGACACAATGTAAATGGCAATGCTTTCAGCACAAGGCATTGATGCCTGAGATAAGGGAAACAAACCAGATGATGAAATTATTGCCCCAACTTTTCCAGGCCACATAGAACAAGGGGCAACCTAGGCAGAGGCCAAAAGACTTTCTAAATTGAGATACAGTTGAGAATGAAGGAGGATAAGTTGGCAAGAATTTGTAGAGTACAATCCAAAGAGATTTCTTGATAGGGATGAAAGAGCCACATAAAAAGAAAAGTGCTATGAACAGAGACAGCTGCCTGGAAAGATCTCAAGCTCTGGAGACTTTCAGAAGGTTCCCCTTGAGTTTTCAGTTGAGTACGGGTCAGTGCAGCCTGGGAAAGAACCACCAAACAGGACTAGGTGACACAGTCTTCAGAGCTCACAAAGAGCTGAGAATAATTAGGACACTATCACATAGAGTGGAAAAACTTATAATATATAGGCCATTAGATAGAGTATTCAGAAGGTGAATATTTTGTCTCAATAATGGAGCTAAATTAACCCTAGACTTAAAAGTGTTCTAGTCCCACATAACAAATCTCAAAAGTAAGCCTTAAAAGGATTAAACTGCTTCCAACAAAGTTAATTGTATCCCAGCTCAAAATTAGAGGAATACATAATTAATCATCTCTGAAAAGGGTAAAATTATAATCTCTAGCATCCAACAGAAAATTGCTAGGCAGTAAAAGAAGTAAGGATATATAGCCCACGATAAGGAGAAAAATCAACAAATTAGAAACAGATATTACACAGCTGATACAATGGTAGACATGAAGCAGTTTTTATAACTATATGCCATATATTCAGGAAAGTACAATGAAAAATGAGAATATGAAAGCACAGAAGATGTGTAAAATGCCCCCAACTGAACTTGTGACAATAAATACCATATATGAAATCTCTTAGGTTAGTTGTCTATAATTCTCATTCATCTTAACTTGATAGCTTAGGACATACTGGTTTTCTTTGAAATAATTTTCTTCTTCAACTTCCACTAAACCTCCCTAACCAATACTGCAAGTTCCCTGCGCACAGGAAGAAAGCAAGTTTAATTGGTATCTGTTTGAAAATACAAGTCAGATCAGCTTCTAAGTTATCCGGTACTTTATTTCGAGTATTTAGAGTAGTATTGGGTACACTGCTGCTGCTGCTGCTGCTCAGTCGCTTCAGTCGTGTCCGACTCTGTGCGACCCCATAGACGGCAGCCCACCAGGTTCCCCCATCCCTGGGATTCTCCAGGCAAGAACACTGGAGTGGGTTGCCATTTCCTTCTCCAATGCATGAAAGTGAAAAGTGAAAGTGAAGTCGCTCAGTTGTGCCTGACTCTTAGCGACCCCATGGACTTCAGCCCACCAGGCTCCTCCATCCATGGGATTTTCCAGGCAAGAGTCCTGGAGTGGGTCACCAGTGCCTCCTCCGATTGAGTACACTCTAAGCATGAAATAGGGGAAGGAAAAAAAAAAAGGTAGGTATGGGGCTAGGGAGAAAGGGGTAAGAAAAGAGGTAAAAAGAGGGAGAAGACTGAGGAAAGGAGAAAGGGAGAGAAGAAGGACTGACTGAACTGTAGAACTGACAACATTTTCCAAATGGTATAAAAAACTCAAGAGAATTAACTCATTTCATAGAGACCTAATGTAAATGTATAGGTTCATTTACAAGACCTGATCAAACAAACATGTTTAATTATATCATCTTCCTTAAGTGAAGGCATATTGAAAGTAATCATTATACAGTAATTTAAATTCATTGATTTAAATACCAAAGTGATATATAATTTAAGCGTGGAGCACTCTAAAAGCCTACAAAGCATATGCTGAAGAAGCAGCCAATAAGAACTTACTGAGAAAAGTAAAATCTTCTGTGATGGATGGGGCACTTCAATCAACTGAAGTGCTCTGAAGCTAAAATTCATACACAAGAGAAACACACCTTAGTAAAGCTACTTATAAACATTAGGACTCATGGACAAGGATCACCTAAATACGGCAAAGGCTGCTCTGCTGAATAGAAGCAATCCATATATTTGGAGTAACCAAAGAACAATCCAGCTGGCAAAATAGAAGGAAGGATTTGCACTACTCTCTTCAGGCTTAAAAACTCTTTTAGCCAGAATCAGAATAGCATTTGGTCCAGTTCTCTCCTTTGGGAAGAAAGAAGCAAGTTGCCATAAATCAACTGAGTATGTTTGCCTCGTCAAGGGGGCTTTCCAAGTGATGTTAGAGGTAAAGAAGACGCCTGCCAATGCAGGAGACATAAAAGACATGGGTCTAATCCCTGGGCTGGGAGGATCCCCTAGAGGAGGGCATGGCAACCTGCTCCAGTATTCACACCTAGAGAATCCCATTGACAGAGGAACCTCGTGGTCCACAGGGTCACAAAGAGTCAGACGTGTCTGAAGCAACTTTACACACACCCACGCATGCCTCATAAAGACAGGAGGCATCACCAGCTCAGAAAGGGAAAAATGCTCCATCACAGAGGCTTCAGTGGGAAATGACAAGGAAACAAAGCACACAGCACAATTCTCTAACCTTCTGCAGATTCTGCGCTGACTCCCCAGAACCACACAGAAGGACTTCTCTGTGGACCCCACACAGCTATTAACTCTTCTTAAATTTCTAAATGACTGGTTAACCTTGCTGCTAATATGTGGAAATATTCACACCCTGATGTCACCTTCTCCTTAATTTTCTTATTAGTTTGACATATATTATTGTTGCAAAAAAATAAATCAACCTTTAATTTGTAAAATAGAGAGGTTTACAAAATTTATACAGACCCTGGGAATTTAACAGTCATGCATTATCAAAGCAAAGCTCTGTCCTTGAAACCTGTACACTTTCCTTAGGAAAGTGGATTTAATGGATTCTAAACATGTTTTCACTTCCTACAAAATGGTTGTCATGCATTTTTCTTTTTCCTGATTTCATCCCCATACAACTGTGCTGTCTTTTTGTTTAATATCAGTAAGTCTGGGCTGCTTTACACCTCTGTGCCTTTCACATTTGTCTTTAGCAGTCTGATAGCTGGAAAAACTGTATACAGTTTGGCTGTAATATCAGTACTTATGCTATAATTTTAGGGTTTTGTTCTTTTTTTCCCCAGACTGTGACACTGTTTACAAATCCTCTTATATCTTATTTAAAAAAAATTAAGGTGAGTTTCAAGTCATAGAAGGGAAAATTTTCCTTCTAAAAACATTTTCAAGGCAAATAATAGCAGGTAAGCTCTTGTTTCAGAAACGTTTGCTATCTTTTACAGAAAAGGTTTTCCTTCTTTCCTTTTCTCCCTCCCTCCCTTCCTTCTTCCTTCACTCCCTTCCTTCCTTCCTCCCTCTCTTGCCTTATTTCTCTGTTGAAATATTTTAAAATAAATCTGAAGAATATTATTATCTGTATATCAGGATATCTTAAAAAAAAATAAGGACCTTAAAAGCCATGGCAGATCTAATATAATTATTTATAATTCTTTTGTACCTAATACCTTGATTATAATCAAATTACTGTAATTGTCAAAACCATCTTACTTTTCTGTTGTTCAAAAAATTAGAACATCCTGTCATATTATATACATATTACATTTAGTTACTATATCTCTTAATTACAAAAAACTTTCCTTCCACAAGACTTTTTAAAATGCTATCTATACATTAATGAAACTGGGACAGAGTTTTCCACTTTCTGGTAATTAGATCATCATGTTTTTTAAACATATACATGTTTTTTCAACATATAAACATGTTTTTTCCCTTTATTTCCTCCTATGAACTACTTAGACTTTTATTAGTATTAGCAATTAGAAGATTGCTAATATTGTGGTTCAATCATTTTTGCAAGAATCCAATAGAGGTGTTGCTTCATATTTCCAATTGCATCACACCAGTAGATAAATGATGTATGCAAATTCATATTCAGAGATTTTAAGTTTGGTCAATGAACTTAGGTTTGTCAGCCTAATCCATTAATTATAAGTTTCTCATCAACCATCACCTTAATCATTTTCAATATCCACTGATAATCACTGAAAAGATACATTATTTTATTAGAAGTTGCAAAATGGTGATTTCTTAATTTCATTTTTCTTCTGTGTTGATTTTTGGGAGTCAGTATTCCATGGGTCTCTTGCTTTGCTCCACGTATTGAGAGTAGTGACACTGATGACTTTTGCTCTAGAATATCCCTAAGGCTATATGTTTAATGAACAAGTTCAGGAGACAGAGATGGCAGGTCACTCTTGAGCAGAAGCCAGATTTGTTACTGTCCAGGTTAACAAAGACAGAGAAGGCAATGGCACCCCACTCCAGTACTCTTGCCTGGAAAATCCCGTGGGTGGAGGAGCCTGGTAGACTGCAGTCCATGGGGTCACTAAGAGTCGGGCACAACTGAGCGACTTCACTTTCACGCATTGGAGAAGGAAATGGTAACCCACTCCAGTGTTTTTGCCTGGAGAATCCCAGGGACGGGGGAATCTGGTGGAATGCCGTCTATGGGGTCACACAGAATCAGACACGACTAAAGTGACTTAGAAGCAGCAGCAGGTTAACAAAGAAAACGAGTTCCTCTGGAGCAAAATTGAAGAAGTTTGTTTGAAATCCATTATAAAAGATCATTGTTTCTAGAGCTTAGTGTTCCTTTCCCTTAACACAATTCACTAAATAGTTGACATTATCTGACTTCATCACACATCCCTGTGAGAGCTGAAGTTTGAGGACTCAGTGGAAGAAAATGGCTACTATAATACTACTATAGATATGAGTAATGAACTGTCCTTTTGCTATTATTCATGTCTTCTGCCAGCTTCCACAAAACTGTGGCAGGCTAAATTCTAAGCCTGAATGTAGAGTAAAATCTCAGACCCTTTATAGTTCTTGGCACTTGTTAACTGGAGTTCTTCTCCAAGGAAGAACTTCATTTCATCACATTATATCATAGATTTGATTACCCTGGGAGGAAATTCATATAGAAAAAGAAGGACTGAAGTCTGTCTTTCCACAAATACTCTAGCTTTCAGAATAAGCTGTTGTACAATAGCCAAATTTATCAGTAATTCCCTTTTTATATCTTAATTCTTATTTTTTGAGTAACATAATGACTCATGAACTTACACACACACACACATATATATATACAGATATATACACATACACACACATATATGTGTATGTATAAAGTAACCACTGAGCACCATGGATTTGATGCTCATGTTGTCCCATCTTCGGCCAGTGTGGCCATTCAAGTTGACTCTGGTGTCTTAACATAATCCCATACATTTCTGATAGATTATTTGCTTTCTGGTTCAAATTATATGGGCTTCTTTTGTCTCTTTTCTCTCATAGACCTGAAATCAGCTGTTTCTTCAGGGACCCTGGTTTGTTTTTATATGAAATTCTATGTGGAGATTGCAATCTAACTGTATATGTTTTATTGCTAAATATTTAGTTTTCATAGCTTCTAGACAATAAGGTACGGATTTTTAGAAAAAAAATTGAGTGCCTAATGATATTTCCTGTTCAAAATTAATATTTCTGAGATTTTATTTAACTTGGATGGTTTTACATTTGTATCTATTACTCTTATGCTAAAAAAACATTGGCTCCCAATGACATTAAGTTAATTTGCTATACCTTTTATAGGGCTTCCCAGGTGGTGCAGTGGTATGGTAAAGAATCTACCTGCCAATGCAGGAGACGCAGAGACACAGGTTCTATCCCTGGGTCAGGAAGATCCCCTGGAGTAGGAAATGGCAACCCACTCCAATATTCTTGCCTGGAAAATTCCATGGACAGAGAAGCCTGGCGGGCTAAAACGAGTCCATGGGGCTGCAAAGAATTGGACATGACTGTGCACAGACACATATCTATTGTAGATTGATAATGATTCATTTGTTTCTATTCGTTTATTTTTCCTTTTCAAAATTTATATACAGCAAAGTTCACCATTTTGGGTGCACAGTTACATTAATCTCTACACGGACATAGATTCTTTTAACCACAAACACTGAGAGGATACTGAATAATCCCAACACCCACCAAAATTCTGTTCTTTGTATTCAAATTCTTTCTATGCTGCTTTTTTCTTTCCTTTTTTAATCTTGGCAGTGCCAAGATTCAGTTGCAGCACTCAGGATCTTTAGTTACAGCATATGGCTCTTTTTAGTTGCATGTGCCCCCTCCAATTTTATTTTTAGGAAAAAGACTTCAGCCCCCAGGCCTTCCCTGAGTACCAAAGGGCCAGCTCAAACAGTTGATAATTGGGGAAAATAGGGAATGCAAAACCAAAGGAGGAGCAATGAAAAAACAAGATATAGCAGGGATGAAAGCAGAATCTTCATTTCTCCTCATAGGATATCTTTGAGTTCTGCAGAAACTAAGGCCCTTCAACCAGGTGGACAATGATAACTATACGCTGAGATCCCACACTCACTTAAACCAAGAGGCCAAAAAAGTGGGGATATATGTATACATGTAACTGATTCAGTTTGCTGCCAAGCAGAAACTAACAACATTGTAAAACAACTATACTCCAATAAAAATTACTTTAAAAAAAAAAAAACCAAGAGGCCAATAATTGAGGGTCCTGGAACACTGTGTCTTACCTCACCACCAACCAATCAGAAAAAAAACACACACCCTGCATACTTTATCCCAAATTTTGCTTATATAAACTTTTCCCCAAAAGCACTGGGGAGTTTGAATTTGTCAGCACAAACCTCCCATTCTCCTTGCTTTACCCTGCAATAAAACTTTTCTGTTCCAAACTCTGATGTTTCCGTTTGTTCACCCTCACTGTGCATCAGGCTGCCTGAACTTGGATTCACTGAATAGTAAACAGTGAAGTGTTCTGATTAATATATGCATATAATATTAAGAAACAATTTTAAAGTAATTTTAAAGAAAAAAATGTTGAAATATGGTTCACAAATTGTCTGAGTTATATAGTAATTAGATTGGCTGGGAACATTTTCTAAAAATTAATAAAATTTAAGTTTCAGCATTATATTTGGAGGAGAAAAAACCTTATTCAGATTTTTTTAAAGAAGAAGAAAAATTTTTTAAAAGTAGATTAAAAAAAACAATAGAAATTAGCATGTTTGCTATCACTGAGGTAATTACCTNTTCCCCCATCCCTGGGATTCTCCAGGCAAGAACACTGGAGTGGGTTGCCATTTCCTTCTCCAATGCATGAAAGTGAAAAGTGAAAGTGAAGTCGCTCAGTTGTGCCTGACTCTTAGCGACCCCATGGACTTCAGCCCACCAGGCTCCTCCATCCATGGGATTTTCCAGGCAAGAGTCCTGGAGTGGGTCACCAGTGCCTCCTCCGATTGAGTACACTCTAAGCATGAAATAGGGGAAGGAAAAAAAAAAAGGTAGGTATGGGGCTAGGGAGAAAGGGGTAAGAAAAGAGGTAAAAAGAGGGAGAAGACTGAGGAAAGGAGAAAGGGAGAGAAGAAGGACTGACTGAACTGTAGAACTGACAACATTTTCCAAATGGTATAAAAAACTCAAGAGAATTAACTCATTTCATAGAGACCTAATGTAAATGTATAGGTTCATTTACAAGACCTGATCAAACAAACATGTTTAATTATATCATCTTCCTTAAGTGAAGGCATATTGAAAGTAATCATTATACAGTAATTTAAATTCATTGATTTAAATACCAAAGTGATATATAATTTAAGCGTGGAGCACTCTAAAAGCCTACAAAGCATATGCTGAAGAAGCAGCCAATAAGAACTTACTGAGAAAAGTAAAATCTTCTGTGATGGATGGGGCACTTCAATCAACTGAAGTGCTCTGAAGCTAAAATTCATACACAAGAGAAACACACCTTAGTAAAGCTACTTATAAACATTAGGACTCATGGACAAGGATCACCTAAATACGGCAAAGGCTGCTCTGCTGAATAGAAGCAATCCATATATTTGGAGTAACCAAAGAACAATCCAGCTGGCAAAATAGAAGGAAGGATTTGCACTACTCTCTTCAGGCTTAAAAACTCTTTTAGCCAGAATCAGAATAGCATTTGGTCCAGTTCTCTCCTTTGGGAAGAAAGAAGCAAGTTGCCATAAATCAACTGAGTATGTTTGCCTCGTCAAGGGGGCTTTCCAAGTGATGTTAGAGGTAAAGAAGACGCCTGCCAATGCAGGAGACATAAAAGACATGGGTCTAATCCCTGGGCTGGGAGGATCCCCTAGAGGAGGGCATGGCAACCTGCTCCAGTATTCACACCTAGAGAATCCCATTGACAGAGGAACCTCGTGGTCCACAGGGTCACAAAGAGTCAGACGTGTCTGAAGCAACTTTACACACACCCACGCATGCCTCATAAAGACAGGAGGCATCACCAGCTCAGAAAGGGAAAAATGCTCCATCACAGAGGCTTCAGTGGGAAATGACAAGGAAACAAAGCACACAGCACAATTCTCTAACCTTCTGCAGATTCTGCGCTGACTCCCCAGAACCACACAGAAGGACTTCTCTGTGGACCCCACACAGCTATTAACTCTTCTTAAATTTCTAAATGACTGGTTAACCTTGCTGCTAATATGTGGAAATATTCACACCCTGATGTCACCTTCTCCTTAATTTTCTTATTAGTTTGACATATATTATTGTTGCAAAAAAATAAATCAACCTTTAATTTGTAAAATAGAGAGGTTTACAAAATTTATACAGACCCTGGGAATTTAACAGTCATGCATTATCAAAGCAAAGCTCTGTCCTTGAAACCTGTACACTTTCCTTAGGAAAGTGGATTTAATGGATTCTAAACATGTTTTCACTTCCTACAAAATGGTTGTCATGCATTTTTCTTTTTCCTGATTTCATCCCCATACAACTGTGCTGTCTTTTTGTTTAATATCAGTAAGTCTGGGCTGCTTTACACCTCTGTGCCTTTCACATTTGTCTTTAGCAGTCTGATAGCTGGAAAAACTGTATACAGTTTGGCTGTAATATCAGTACTTATGCTATAATTTTAGGGTTTTGTTCTTTTTTTCCCCAGACTGTGACACTGTTTACAAATCCTCTTATATCTTATTTAAAAAAAATTAAGGTGAGTTTCAAGTCATAGAAGGGAAAATTTTCCTTCTAAAAACATTTTCAAGGCAAATAATAGCAGGTAAGCTCTTGTTTCAGAAACGTTTGCTATCTTTTACAGAAAAGGTTTTCCTTCTTTCCTTTTCTCCCTCCCTCCCTTCCTTCTTCCTTCACTCCCTTCCTTCCTTCCTCCCTCTCTTGCCTTATTTCTCTGTTGAAATATTTTAAAATAAATCTGAAGAATATTATTATCTGTATATCAGGATATCTTAAAAAAAAATAAGGACCTTAAAAGCCATGGCAGATCTAATATAATTATTTATAATTCTTTTGTACCTAATACCTTGATTATAATCAAATTACTGTAATTGTCAAAACCATCTTACTTTTCTGTTGTTCAAAAAATTAGAACATCCTGTCATATTATATACATATTACATTTAGTTACTATATCTCTTAATTACAAAAAACTTTCCTTCCACAAGACTTTTTAAAATGCTATCTATACATTAATGAAACTGGGACAGAGTTTTCCACTTTCTGGTAATTAGATCATCATGTTTTTTAAACATATACATGTTTTTTCAACATATAAACATGTTTTTTCCCTTTATTTCCTCCAATGAACTACTTAGACTTTTATTAGTATTAGCAATTAGAAGATTGCTAATATTGTGGTTCAATCATTTTTGCAAGAATCCAATAGAGGTGTTGCTTCATATTTCCAATTGCATCACACCAGTAGATAAATGATGTATGCAAATTCATATTCAGAGATTTTAAGTTTGGTCAATGAACTTAGGTTTGTCAGCCTAATCCATTAATTATAAGTTTCTCATCAACCATCACCTTAATCATTTTCAATATCCACTGATAATCACTGAAAAGATACATTATTTTATTAGAAGTTGCAAAATGGTGATTTCTTAATTTCATTTTTCTTCTGTGTTGATTTTTGGGAGTCAGTATTCCATGGGTCTCTTGCTTTGCTCCACGTATTGAGAGTAGTGACACTGATGACTTTTGCTCTAGAATATCCCTAAGGCTATATGTTTAATGAACAAGTTCAGGAGACAGAGATGGCAGGTCACTCTTGAGCAGAAGCCAGATTTGTTACTGTCCAGGTTAACAAAGACAGAGAAGGCAATGGCACCCCACTCCAGTACTCTTGCCTGGAAAATCCCGTGGGTGGAGGAGCCTGGTAGACTGCAGTCCATGGGGTCACTAAGAGTCGGGCACAACTGAGCGACTTCACTTTCACGCATTGGAGAAGGAAATGGTAACCCACTCCAGTGTTTTTGCCTGGAGAATCCCAGGGACGGGGGAATCTGGTGGAATGCCGTCTATGGGGTCACACAGAATCAGACACGACTGAAGTGACTTAGAAGCAGCAGCAGGTTAACAAAGAAAACGAGTTCCTCTGGAGCAAAATTGAAGAAGTTTGTTTGAAATCCATTATAAAAGATCATTGTTTCTAGAGCTTAGTGTTCCTTTCCCTTAACACAATTCACTAAATAGTTGACATTATCTGACTTCATCACACATCCCTGTGAGAGCTGAAGTTTGAGGACTCAGTGGAAGAAAATGGCTACTATAATACTACTATAGATATGAGTAATGAACTGTCCTTTTGCTATTATTCATGTCTTCTGCCAGCTTCCACAAAACTGTGGCAGGCTAAATTCTAAGCCTGAATGTAGAGTAAAATCTCAGACCCTTTATAGTTCTTGGCACTTGTTAACTGGAGTTCTTCTCCAAGGAAGAACTTCATTTCATCACATTATATCATAGATTTGATTACCCTGGGAGGAAATTCATATAGAAAAAGAAGGACTGAAGTCTGTCTTTCCACAAATACTCTAGCTTTCAGAATAAGCTGTTGTACAATAGCCAAATTTATCAGTAATTCCCTTTTTATATCTTAATTCTTATTTTTTGAGTAACATAATGACTCATGAACTTACACACACACACACATATATATATACAGATATATACACATACACACACATATATGTGTATGTATAAAGTAACCACTGAGCACCATGGATTTGATGCTCATGTTGTCCCATCTTCGGCCAGTGTGGCCATTCAAGTTGACTCTGGTGTCTTAACATAATCCCATACATTTCTGATAGATTATTTGCTTTCTGGTTCAAATTATATGGGCTTCTTTTGTCTCTTTTCTGTCATAGACCTGAAATCAGCTGTTTCTTCAGGGACCCTGGTTTGTTTTTATATGAAATTCTATGTGGAGATTGCAATCTAACTGTATATGTTTTATTGCTAAATAGTTTTCATAGCTTCTAGACAATAAGGTACGGATTTTTAGAAAAAAAATTGAGTGCATAATGATATTTCCTGTTCAAAATTAATATTTCTGAGATTTTATTTAACTTGGATGGTTTTACATTTGTATCTATTACTCTTATGCTAAAAAAACATTGGCTCCCAATGACATTAAGTTAATTTGCTATACCTTTTATAGGGCTTCCCAGGTGGTGCAGTGGTATGGTAAAGAATCTACCTGCCAATGCAGGAGACGCAGAGACACAGGTTCTATCCCTGGGTCAGGAAGATCCCCTGGAGTAGGAAATGGCAACCCACTCCAATATTCTTGCCTGGAAAATTCCATGGACAGAGAAGCCTGGCGGGCTAAAACGAGTCCATGGGGCTGCAAAGAATTGGACATGACTGTGCACAGACACATATCTATTGTAGATTGATAATGATTCATTTGTTTCTATTCGTTTATTTTTCCTTTTCAAAATTTATATACAGCAAAGTTCACCATTTTGGGTGCACAGTTACATTAATCTCTACACGGACATAGATTCTTTTAACCACAAACACTGAGAGGATACTGAATAATCCCAACACCCACCAAAATTCTGTTCTTTGTATTCAAATTCTTTCTATGCTGCTTTTTTCTTTCCTTTTTTAATCTTGGCAGTGCCAAGATTCAGTTGCAGCACTCAGGATCTTTAGTTACAGCATATGGCTCTTTTTAGTTGCATGTGCCCCCTCCAATTCTTATTTTTAGGAAAAAGACTTCAGCCCCCAGGCCTTCCCTGAGTACCAAAGGGCCAGCTCAAACAGTTGATAATTGGGGAAAATAGGGAATGCAAAACCAAAGGAGGAGCAATGAAAAAACAAGATATAGCAGGGATGAAAGCAGAATCTTCATTTCTCCTCATAGGATATCTTTGAGTTCTGCAGAAACTAAGGCCCTTCAACCAGGTGGACAATGATAACTATACGCTGAGATCCCACACTCACTTAAACCAAGAGGCCAAAAAAGTGGAGATATATGTATACATGTAACTGATTCAGTTTGCTGCCCAGCAGAAACTAACAACATTGTAAAACAACTATACTCCAATAAAAATTACTTTAAAAAAAAANAAAGAAAGAAAAATGATGGCCTATTGTTAATGATTGATATTAAAAAAGGTATATAAAGTCTAAAAGAGATTTAGGAGAGGATTCAACAAATCGGCTGTGTCCTTGAGGCCAGTTTCCATTCTCCGCCAACGCCGTTCATCCCACCAAGTCACTGGACCCCTGCGGAGGCTGGACGCCACCCCCCCCCCCTGCACATCTAGTCAAGGCTATTGTTTTTCCAGTGGTTATGTATGGATGTGAGAGTTGGACTCTGAAGGAAGCTGAGTGCTGAAGAATTGATGCTTTTGAACTGTGGTCTTGGAGAAGACTCTTCAGAGTCCCTTGGACTGCAAGATCAAACCAGTCCATTTTAAAGGAGATCAGCCCTGGGTGTTCTTTGGAAGGAATGATGCTAAAGCTGAAACTCCAGTACTTTGGCCACCTCATGCAAAGAGTTGACTCATTGGAAAAGACTCTGTGCTGAGAGGGATCGGGGGCAGGAGGAAAAGGGGACGACAGAGGATGAGATGGCTGGATGGCATCAGTGACTCGATGGACATGAGTCTGAGTGAACTCCGGGAGTTGGTGATGGACAGGGAGGCCTGGTGTGCTGCGATTCATGGGGTCCCTAAGAATCGGACACAACTGAGCCTCTGAACTGAATTGAACACACATGAAAGCAAAGAAAAACAGTGTCAACTAAACCGATGCACAATGTGAGTTTTAAGTTAAGTTTTATTCTGGGCAAAATGACTACTGTAGCCCAGGATACAGCACCTCATATAGCTCTGAGAGACTGCCCCAAAGAGATAGTGAAAGTCGCTCAGTCGTGTCTGACTCTTCGTGACCATACAGTCCATGGAATTCTCCAGGCCAGAATACTGGAGTGGGTAGTTGTTCCCTTCTCTAGTGGATCTTCCTGACCCAGGAATCAAACCAGGGTCTCTTGCATTGCAGGCAGATTCTTTACCAGCTGAGCTACCAGGGAAGTCCAAAGTTGTTCTAGATGAGGCTTAAGCTCACATCTTCGTTGTTCATAAGCATACTGTTTTATAAGTACCGTGCACTAACCAGTTGTTCCACTGGGGCTCCAGTAAAGAAGTAGTGGGGGAAGGTCAATATATAAGATTTTGGTGAAGGGGGTGTTCAATGCAATCAAGTGTTTACTTTACAAAAGGTTTTGTGCTAGTCACAAGGAGCTGATGCTACCATGAAGAGATTTAGTGATTTTCTAGATATGAAGCGATGCGAAGATTGGAATAATGAAATCAGTTCCTGGAAATAACTACCTAAAGATCTGCTCCAGTAGTTTTCCTGGAGCACAGAGTACCTAACTCTTCACTCTGAATTCCCCTCAGGGGGTCCTGAAGGTTGGCAGCTGCAATAGTACAGGGTTCAATCTCCACAGCGGTAGATGGCAAATGCTCTTGCTGTTGTGGTTCAGTTGTTGGCAGATGCTCTTGGCAAGTGCTAATCTGTAGTTGACAACAGGAAAATAAATGTGCTACTTCATGGTTCAATTTTATGTGCAGTTGCTGGTTGAATGTAAAGAATGTTTGCATGAAATAAGAAGCAGTAAAGTGGTTCAAAGGCTTCCCTGGTGGCTCAGATAGTAAAAAAAAAAAAAAAAAAAAAAAAACACCCACTGCAATGCAAGAGACCTGGGTTTGATCCCTGGTTAGAGAAGATCTCCTGGAGGAGAGAATGGCTACCTGCTTCAGTGTTCTTGCCTGGAGAATTCCATGACAGAGGAGCCTAGCAGGCTACAGTTCAAAGAGTCAGACACAACAGCACTTTTTTTTTTTTTTTTTTCTCACTTTCAAAGTAGTTGAAACCTGTTCTGCTTCTATTAGTGAGATCAGGGTTTGAATGCTGCCTCTGCCACTTATGAATTGTGTGTTCTCAACAAATTTAATGTATTAAGCAACCTCTTCATCATTCATAAAATGTGAATAATATTAGTATTTACCTTACCCATTGTCATGGAACTCTAAAGGCAAATAGCTTCAACACACACACACACGTACATTTCAAAAGTGTGATTACTATAATGGAAATTTTAGGTTGCTGCAAGGGGTAAAATAAAAATAACTGATTTAGATTGACTGGTCAAGAAATTTTCTCTGAGAAAGTGACATCTATATTTTATTTACTCTGTGATTACTATTATTGATGAAAGTTAGAGTTAGTTATTTGACTGCCACAGTTGTTGATCTTAAACAAATAGACTACCAGTTATTTCTCCAGGAAATATGGTCTTATTTGAGATTGGCAAAGAATTGCAGTTTGGGGTCTGCAACCATGGCAAGCCATGTGTAAATCCTATGCAACAAGGAGAGAACTCCTTTAAAGAAAGGTAAAGGAAATTGAGACGGCTATAGTAAAAAGGGTCCATTAGAGGAACTAAGTGTTGGAAATATAGGCGCTTTTCATTGGCTGAGTTGTCAGTCTTTCATTGGCTGAGCTCTTGCCAGATAAGAAGAAGAAATCTTGCACCTTCCTGTTGGATTCTACTCTTGTTGTAGGATTGAAGGCTCTACTTTTGGGCCTCTCTACTCTATTTTAGTTGAGACTTCTGTTTATTACTTTTTATACAGTATACATCTTAAAAGACTAAAATAAAAGTAGTTGAAAGAATTTTGGTCAGTTTCTTAAAATTAAAAAATGACTCACAATGAGCTGCTTGTGATATGAAATGAACTTCATTTCTTCATGCTTTCTCTTACACAGTTCAAGAGTCACTTCAAAATGGTAAGGGGAGGAAGGTGGGGGCGGTTCAGGATGGGGAACACATGTACACCTGTGGTGGATTCATGTGGATGTATGGCAAAACCAATACAATATTGTAAAGTAATTAGCCTCCAATTATAATAAATAAATTTATATTTAAAAAAACTCCCAAATAACATTGCTATTTTTGTTGCTAACAATATTAACATGTAATGCATGTGCATCTAAATGACACAATCAGAGGTGCCCTGACAGTTTGAAGGCAGATCATAAAAAGCCAAAAAGTGGGCAATGGCCCAATTTCTATAAATCTGTGCCCCTTTCCCAAAATATTTGGAATATCCTCCAACTGGTTGGCCTATAAAATTACTCAGCCCATAGAAACTAACCACCTCCACATATTAAGGCCACTTTCACCTTCTGAGCTGGACTGTATTCTGCCTATGGAATGTTTATTTCATGAAATACATATTTCAATCTCTCTTTCACTTTACTACGGTTCACTCCTGAATTCTGTCCTGTGCAAGGCCAAGGACCCTGTTTTGTCAGCCCATCCCAGGAACTCACTGGAGACAGGACATTACCGTTCTCTCTTGCTCTTTCCCCTGCCACAAAATCACCAAGTTTCAAACTTGACCGGAAGCCAGTTTTAGTCTACATGTTTCTGAAACCAAATCATGAAGTGAAGTTAATACTATTGATCAATTTTCCTCCCACCTTCCCAATTACCTAGCCTCAGAAACTAATAGTTTAGCTAAAGAATGAGCATAGAAGATAGAAGCAAAAGATCAGTTTTTCACTCATAGGAAAAATAGTATTTAATTGGAAGAGCTAAGGTTTTTTAGATAATAACACCATATGGATGTTATGGAGAATGGACCTTCAGGGCAGACACTGGGAGATTTAAGTATTCTTTGGATAAACCTGTGGTAAAGTATCTTCTGGAAGATTCATAAGAGAGCTTAAATTCAAATTAAGAGAATCAGAAAATTTGCTTAAAAGTTATAAAAATGCAAGGAAAGGAGCAATCAGCAGCAAAGAGTGCTGATCTAATTTATCACATTGTCCAATTTTTGTAAATTTTTTATCATACAGGTAATTATATGAACTAACTTGCAAATGTGCTATTTTTATATTTTAAATATGTAATTAAAACATTTGCTATAGCACTGAACTGGTTTGAGGTTGCTCTCTGCCCACCTATCTTTCAGTGATCTGGAGTGCAAAATCTACCGTGTTTGTTGTATAGTCTCCCTTCAGCCAGATCCTCTCTCTCATGTGCCATGAGATTGAGGGAAACTGATTGCCTCTTACAGCCTGCCTTTCGGAGTCTCATATTGCTCAAGCTCTCAGAAAATTTCCCATGGGGTTAAAGGTCTTAGGTATACTCTTGATTTCAAACTATCGTAATAGCCTCCTCATGAATAGTTCTCTTTTATACACTTTTGCAAGCTGTTACATTGGGGCAAACTGGGTGAAGGGTGCATGGGATCTCTTTGCATTACTTGTAACAACTACATATAAACTTACAATTACCTCATAGTAAAATGTTTAATTTCAAAAAATGTATGAATAATATATAGAGAAGACATTTTCAAATAAATAATAAACTTCATTTTATATGTGTTATATATATATCACATATAAATAATTATTGTTGTTTATTCGCTAGGTCGTGTCAGACTCCTTTGTGACCCTGTGGAATGTAGCNAACTACATATAAACTTACAATTACCTCATAGTAAAATGTTTAATTTCAAAAAATGTATGAATAATATATAGAGAAGACATTTTCAAATAAATAATAAACTTCATTTTATATGTGTTATATATATATCACATATAAATAATTATTGTTGTTTATTCGCTAGGTCGTGTCAGACTCCTTTGTGACCCTGTGGAATGTAGCCAGCCGGGCTCCTCTGTCTGTGAGATTTCTCAGGCAAGAATACTGGAGTAGGTTGCCATTTCCTTCTCCAAAGAGCTTATCTACGCTTATTTAAGTCATTTAAGTCGCTCACTCCATTGTGTCCGACTCTTTGCAACCCTGTGAACTGTAGCCCACCAGACTCCTCCGTCCATGGGATTCTCCAGGCAAGAATGCTGGAGTGGGTTGCCATTTCCTTCTCCAGGGTATCTTTTCAACTCAGGGATCGAACCCAGGTCTCCCGCATTGCAGGCAGACGCTTTAACCTCTGAGCCACCAGGGAAGCCATACATATATTTACAAATATTTTGTAAAAATTCAATAAATCATCTTTGCATTATTTACTCTTTGAATTTAGCAAATCTTTAAAATTACAATGACTGTAATCAATTTTCATTGAGATATCATAATAAAGATATATAAATTCACACTACTTGAGGATTAGAAACTCAAATTGCCAACACAAATACCATCTATATGCTTACTAACAATATATTGCCAGTTATGCCTATAGTGTGAATGCAGCCATCACAGTAACTAGGCAAGATATTTTTAAAACTTACATCTAACTCTAGGCCCAGATTGAAGGGACATATTAACCATTTTTCTTCCATAGTCCCCCCTCTTAATTGTCATTGTGACTATAAGCCTATTAAGTCCTTCCCAGTGAAACTGGAGAGTATTCTGCTAGGTGCCTAGAATCCATGCCAGCCCTTGGTGACCCAAAGCACTCCAGGGTCTTCTGCCTAAGTCATTTCATCTATTAACTTCATTTATTTGATGGTTTGAATGTCCTCTGATTTGCTTTAGTGTGCTTCAAATGTGCATGTGCTCAGTCACTTAGTCATTTCTGACTCTTTGCAGCTCCATTGGCTGTCACCTGCCAGGCTTCTCTGTCCATGGGATTATCCCAGCAAGAATACTGGAGTGGGTTGTCATTTCCTTCTCCAGGGGATCTTCCTAACCCAGGAATCAAACTTGCATCTTTTGCATTTCTTGCATCCACAGGCAGATTCTTTACCACNTGTTAATATTCTTTTATACAACTTTGTGATTGTTGAAAATATTTCCATCTTTAAATCACTTGCACTCTTGTTTGAAAGTTGATTGTTCTTTGAGTTCTTTGAAAATCTATTCTGTTTTCATCATATACATACTTATTTTTCCTACTCTTTAGCTTTATTTACAATTACATTCTAAGAATTTCTCTTTGAGCTCCCCATATTCTTGAATTACAGTTTATTGTAGTGTTCATTTTCATGACAACATACCTAATTTTTTACGAACTCTTGTCATTGTATAATTGAAAATTTATATATATAATGAAAATACCACATTTCCTTTTCTTCACTTTTTTAACGTTCAGTAATGTGCTATTTATAACTAAGTGAACATGTTTACTGGTCAGAATGACAGATAGTGTTATTGAAAGAGACTAGACTTAGATTTCAGAAATTCTATTAAAAACCACTGTGTAGAAAGTAAATATAAGGCCTCCAGTTCCTTTTACAATATATGGTAAATGCCCAATATATATTTATTTTCTAAATCTCAGAGTCAGTTTCCTTATTTATAAAATAATGATGGTCATATATTTTTATAAAATAATAATGTATCTGAAAAGCTATAAAATGTAAAGAACAGTAAGATATGTTAGATTAAGAGTTTTTCATACCATGGAGGAAGAAAGTGTACATGACTGAAGTAATAATTTGTCAAATATATTGATTTTTACAGACTGAG
This sequence comes from Neotragus moschatus, assembly GCA_006410615.1. NCBI lineage: Eukaryota > Metazoa > Chordata > Mammalia > Artiodactyla > Bovidae > Neotragus > Neotragus moschatus. The sequence goes on from SJYA01001630.1 coordinate 1,372,282, forward strand.
ACTTCTAGAAATGAACTGCAGAATTCAAGCCTCCAATCAGCAACAGTGATGGCAATGATGATTAATCTAATGATAATAGCTCTCACTTATTAATCATCATATGCCAAGTATTTTGCCTAATGATTGGATAGTAGCGACCCATCAAAACCNACAGTAAGATATGTTAGATTAAGAGTTTTTCATACCATGGAGGAAGAAAGTGTACATGACTGAAGTAATGATTTGTCAAATATATTGATTTTTACAGACTAAGACTTCTAGAAATGAACTGCAGAATTCAAGCCTCCTATCAGCAACAGTGATGGCAATGATGATTAATCTAATGATAATAGCTCTCATTTATTAATCATCATATGCCAAGTATTTTGCCTAATGATTGGATAGTAGTGACCCATTAAAACCTCAAAACAACTCAGCGAAACAAGTACAGTTAATTTTTTTTTTTTTTTTTCAGATGAACAAACTATGTTATGGTCTTCCCAAGTTGTATAGTGGTAAAGAATCCGCCTGCCAATGCAAGAGATGCAAGAGATGTGAGTTCAGTCTCTGGGTTGGGAAGATCCCCTGGAGAAGGAAATGTCAATCCACTCCAGGATTCTTCCCTGGAAAATTTCATGGACAGAGGATGCTGGTGGGCTACAGTCCATGGGATCACAAAGAGTCAGACGTGACTGAGCAACTGAGCATGCACAGTGTCTTAGGACAGTGGAATACATTTGTCCTGGTCATACAACTAGCAAGTGGTTAGTCTAATAGCTAATATAATATATTATATATATAGATATATAGTATACTATATAGATATATAATATATATCTAATATAATAGGTATTAGTCAGGATGTTATATTGGGAAGAAATATTTGAAGAAAGTTGGATGTATCTGCCAAAACATTATCCATTTTTATTCTTTTCCTCTATTACTTCATCCTCCCCCCTTCATTCTTCTGTAGATTTCAACATCCAATATACAGTATTAGTGGTACAATGTTTCTAATAGTAAATCAATGACTTTTCTGGATTAGAATGTTTAGTGAAGCAGCAGACTGACTTAATTCAACTCTAATATACCCTGACTACCAATGTAAAAATATACTTTCATTTTTAAAAAGCATGCCTATAGTCTTAAAATTTACACTTTAATAAGTAAGGTTTTTGCCATTGCTAAAAAACTAAAAACTGAAAGTCTCTATGCTCACTTAGAGCATTACAAATTCTTTATTTATTATAAAGCTTTAATTTTACTGTATGGTATTCTAATTTCTGTGACTAGAAAAATTAAAATCCATCTATGATATATTTATTTTGTATTTTTAGCATCCATACTGTGACTAAGTCAAGCAGATGCTTTAAAATACTTAAAGAATGAAAAATAACAAAATTATTAGCATATATTTTGGCACATATTTCAGTAGGAAGCTCTCTCATTTAAGAATAAAAAAATTTTTGGAATTATTTTGACAAAAATAAAAACAAACATTTGAAGTTCTGGTGGGAAATAGAAAGTTAAAGCCGAAATTTTCAGTTCATCATCCAGCTGACTTTTGTGGGTCTTTAGTACCCACCTGATAACACACAAAGAACAAGAGACTATTTGGGTTCCAGGATCATGGTCATTACTCTACCACAATGAAGAAGCATTACTTACTTTGGTCCACAGCAGAGCCATGCAGTCTGCCAGCATCTATCTCAGTCCCAGTGACTTTTAGCATTGTGACCTTTGCCAAGTCATATTACCTCTCCAATCCTTATTCATCTCACCTATAATAAGAACTTACTGATAATGCAATATGAAATAATACTGCAAAGTTTTTGCAAACTATCTAGGAAGAAAATGCTTAGCATATATTAGCTTCTATAATTAGCCATTAACAAGGTTTTCTTGTCTATCTGCCAACACGTGGCCTTTTCTCATCACAGGTTCTTGCTTATTTCCAAAAAGAATATTGCAACTTGAAGAGAATAAAAGGTATAGGTGTAATGGTAACCATTGCCTTATAAATATTATATTATTACTGGAAACAGTATGTTCAGTTTAGCTACTGCTATACAAGGTATAACTCTTACATTTCTAACCTTCTATGGATTTAAATGTGTGTAATATCATGGGTGTGATAACTCTTTCTATGATATAAAGATAAGCAGGCAATGTGCCTGCAAGTATAGAATCATTAAGTGGTATTTAATTTATGGAGGACTCAATTCACAATTTCTATTACAACTCTGATTTCATTCTTCAGGTAGTTGGACTTATGGGTAATATATCATACACTATTCATCCTTACTATTGCTGAATGGCTTGGGTTAGGGATTCTCAGGTGGCTCAGTAATAAAGAATCCACCTGCCAATACAGGAGACACAGGAGACCTAGTTTTGATCCCTGGGTCTGGAAGATTGCCAGGAGGATGAATGGCAACCCACTCCAGTATTCTTGCCTAGAAATCCCCGTGGGCAGAGGATCCTGGAGGGCTGCAGTCCATGGGGTTGCAAAGAGTCAAACACAACTGAGCAACTGATCACACACACACACACACAGTGGTTCACCAGCAATTCAAATTGAGATAATGCAGTCCAAGAGTTACGAAAATGAATTGATTTGATAGTATTCTATTATATGAATCTGGNAGAGGATCCTGGAGGGCTGCAGTCCATGGGGTTGCAAAGAGTCAAACACAACTGAGCAACTGATCACACACACACACACACAGTGGTTCACCAGCAATTCAAATTGAGATAATGCAGTCCAAGAGTTACGAAAATGAATTGATTTGATAGTATTCTATTATATGAATCTGGGGTACCATAAAAATATTTGTAAAAGAATTTTCAGTAGTTTATGGTTGGTAGAATTCTATGACCAGTATCTCTTGAGAAAACTTCAGTTTCTTCTTGATAAATACAAAGATCTGTGTGGTATTCCACATTCTATTTCTTCCACTCTCAACTTAGAGGCTATAGGTTTTCCTTCAGCAAAAATCCAATAGAATAGAATGCCTTCCCTATTCAGGTTTCTGAAGGAATGCACCCTCTGGAGAACTGAGACATTTTGTTCAATCTATTTTGTTTTCACAGGTGTTCAATAAAACTTCTCTGTATTATTCTATTTACATTCCTATTCACAAATGACTGTATTAAGCTATAGATTTAGCTGAGATTATATCTCATTAATGTAGCCTGTGAATACAAATGCTAGGTCCAAGCAGGTAATATCCATGATGAAAATGCTCTCTCTTTGTAATCTAGATGATTTGGGGAATTTTTATTTTTGCCTCATCTAATGGTGATAAGTGAAAGTGAAGTCATTCAGTCCTTTATGACTCTTCATGATCCCATGGACTATAGCCTGCCAGGCTCCTCCATCCTTGGGATTTTCCAGGCAAGAATACTGGATTGGGTTGCCATTTCCCTCTCCAGGGGATCTTCTCGATCCAGGAATCAAACCCAGGTATCCCACATTGCAGGCAGACTCTTTACCATCTTAGCCACTTGGGAATCCCTAAAATGGTAAAAATTGTTCTTCAATTTAATTCGAGTGTTATCAATCAGAAATATGAGCCATTTTTTAAAAATATGACATCTTAAGATATGCTATATGTCCAAATTTTTATGAAAAATACATTAAATGTTTCTAACTGTAGCAAAAAGTTATGACAAACCTAGACAGCATATTAAAAATCAGAGACCTCACTTTGTTGGCCAAGGTCCCTAGAGTCAATGCTATGGTTATTCCAATAGTCATATGGATGTGAGAGATGGACCATAAAGAAGGCTGAGCACTGAAGAACTGATGCTTTGTAATTATGATGCTAAAGAAGGCTCTTGAGACTATCTTGGACTGCAAGGAGATGAAATCAGTCAATCCAAAAGAAAATCAACCCTGAATATTCACTGGGAGGATTAATGCTGAAGCTGAAGCTCCAATAATTTGGCCACCTGATGTGAAGAACCCACTCATTGGAAAAGGCCCTGATGCTGGGAAAAATTGAGGCAAAGGAAAGGAGGCAGCAGAGGATGAGATGGTTAGATAGCATCACTAGCACAACAGACATGAACCTGAGCAGATTCTGGGAGAGTGGAGGACAAATGAGCTTGGGGTGCTGCAGCCAGTGGGTTTGAAAAGAGTCAGACATGACAGTGACTGAACAATGACAAAATGCAACAAAACAAAAGAATCTCCATCAGAGTGGCAGATTGGTAGAGCAATCAGCCCCCAAGCTTGGATAATAAAACTTCACCACAGTGAACTGATGTTCTTCTGAGTTTCATGACTGATATGCTATACACTGTTTCCCCNCAGACATGACAGTGACTGAACAATGACAAAATGCAACAAAACAAAAGAATCTCCATCAGAGTGGCAGATTGGTAGAGCAATCAGCCCCCAAGCTTGGATAATAAAACTTCACCACAGTGAACTGATGTTCTTCTGAGTTTCATGACTGATATGCTATACACTGTTTCCCCTGATCTCCCACACATTTATCCCCTTGCTTGATATCTTGTAAAACACAACCAGCAAAACTCAATTTCAAGGTATAATTATGTAGTCACTGTATATTGAAGATAAATTAATAACCTTATGCAAATAGATCATAAGTTCAGTTCACTTCAGTTGCTCAGTAGTGTCTGACTCTTTCCAACCCAATGAATTGCAACACGCCAGGCCTACCTGTCCATCACCAACTCCCACAGTTCACCCAAACCCATGTTCATCAAGTCGGTAATGACATCCAGCCATCTCATCCTCTGNGAGATGACTGTACACATGGACATCACCAGATGGCCAATACCAAAATCAGAATGATTATATTCTTTGTAGCTGAAGATGAAGAAGCTCAATATAGTCAGCAAAACAAGAGCAAAAGCTGACTATGGCTCAGATCCTGAGCTCCTTATTGCAAAATTCAGACTTAAATTACTTAATAAAGTAGGGAAAACCATTAGGCCACTGAGGTATGACTTAAATCTAGTCCCTTGTGATTATTTGGTGGAGGTAATGAATAGATTGAAGAGATTAGATTTGGTAGAGAGAGTGCCTGAAGAACTATGGCAGAGGTCTGTGACACTGTATAGGAGGCAGTGACCAAAACCATCCCAAACAAAAAGAACTGCAAGGAGGCAAATGGGTGGTTTGAGGAGGCTTTACAAATAGCTGAAGAAAGAAGAGAAGTAAAAAGAAAGGGAGAAAGGGAAAAATATACCCAGTTGAATGCAGACTTCATGAGAATAGCAAAGGGAGACAAGACCTTCAATGAACAATGCAAAGAAGTAGCAGAAAACAATGGAATGAGAAAAACTAAAGATCTCTTCAAGAAAGTGGAGANGCTTTACAAATAGCTGAAGAAAGAAGAGAAGTAAAAAGAAAGGGAGAAAGGGAAAAATATACCCAGTTGAATGCAGACTTCATGAGAATAGCAAAGGGAGACAAGACCTTCAATGAACAATGCAAAGAAGTAGCAGAAAACAATGGAATGAGAAAAACTAAAGATCTCTTCAAGAAAGTGGAGATATAAAGGGAGCATTTCAAGCAAAGATGGGTACAACAAAAGACAGAAATGATAACGACCTAACAGAAGCGGAAAAGATTTGGAAGAGGTAGCAATAATATACAAACTATACAGAAAAGTTGTTAATGACCAGGATAATTGTGATGGTGTGATCACTCACCTACAGCCAGACATCCTAGAGTATGAAGTCAAATGGGCTTTAGGAAGCACTGTTATGAACAAAGCTACTGGAGGTGATGGAATTCCAGCTGAGCTATTTCAAATCCTAAATGCTGTGAAAGTGTTGCACTCAATATGCTAGCAAATTTGGAAAACTCAGNACAAAAGACAGAAATGATAACGACCTAACAGAAGCGGAAAAGATTTGGAAGAGGTAGCAATAATATACAGACAAACTATACAGAAAAGTTCTTAATGACCAGGATAATTGTGATGGTGTGATCACTCACCTAGAGCCAGACATCCTGGAGTATGAAGTCACATGGGCCTTAGGAAGCATTGTTATGAACAAAGCTACTGGAGGTGATGGAATTCCAGGTGAGCTATTTCAAATCCTAAATGCTGTGAAAGTGTTGCACTCAATATGCTAGCAAATTTGGAAAACTCAGCAAAAACCATGGGACTGGAAAATATCAGTTTTTATTCCAATCTCAAAGGACAATGTCAAGAATGTTCACAATACCAGACAATTGCACTTATTTTACATTATAGTAGCTAGGCTTCAGCTGTACATGAACCAAGAACTTCCAGATGAGCAAGATGGGTTTGGAAAAGGCAGAGGAACAAGAAATCAAATTGCAGACATTTTCTGGGTCATAGAGAAAGCAAGAGAATTTCAGAAAAATGTCTACTTCTGCTTCATTGACTACATGAAAGCCTTTGACTGTGTGGATCCCAACAAACTATGGAAATTTCTTAAGGAGATAAGAATACCAGATCACCTTACCTGTCTCCACAGAAACCTGTATGTGGATCAAGAGGAGCAGTTAGAACCAGACACCGAACAACTGATCGGCTTAAAATTGGGAAACGAATAAGATAAGGCTGCATATTGTCACTCTGTTTATTTAACTTCTATGCAGAGTACATCATGCAAAATGAGGGGCTGGATGAATCACAAGCTAGAATCCAGATTGCTGGGAGAAATATCAACAACTTCAGATATGCAGAGGATACCACTCTAATGGCAGAAAGTGAAAAGGAACTAAAGAGCCTCTTGATAAGGGTGGAAGAGGAGAGTAAAAAAATCTGGCTTAAAACTCAACATCCAAAAAATTAAGATCATGGTACCTAATCCCGTCACTTGATGGCAAATAGAAGGTGAAAAAGTGGAAGCAGTGACAGATTTGATTTTCTTGGTTTCCAAAATCACTTTGGATAGTGACTGCAGCCATGAAATTAAAAGATGCTTGCTCCTTGGAAGGAAAACTATGACAAACCTAGACAACATATTAAAAAGCAAAGACATCACTTTGCCAATAAAGGTGCATATAGTCAAAGCTATGGTTTTCCTAGTAGTCATGTATGAATATGAAGGTTGGACTGACTGTAAAGAAGGCTGAGTGCCAAAGAATTGATGGCGTCAAGTTGTGGAGAATACTCTTGAGAGTCCCTTGGACTGCAAGGAGGTCCAACCAGTCCATCCTGAAGGAAATTGACCCTGAATATTCATTGGAAAGAATAATGCTGTAGCTGAAGCTCCAATACTTTGGCCACCTGATGCAAAGAACTGACTCACTGGAAAAGACCTTGATGCTTGGAAAGACTGAAGGCAAAAGGAGAAGAGAGAGGCAGAGGATGAGATGGTTGGATGGTGTCACTGACTCAGTGGACATGTGCCAGTAAATTTGAGCAACCTCTGGGAAACTGTGAAGGATAGGGGGTCACAAAGAGTCGACATGACCTAGGGACTGAACAACAAAAACAATAGTAGGAACAGAGACCCAGTAGCAGAGAACAGACATGTAGACATGGGGCAGGAGGGAAGGCGGATGGAAAGATTTGGGAGATTGGGACTGACACACACCCCCTCCCATATGTGAAATAGCTGTTGCTAACCTGCAGTATAGTGCAAGGAGCTCAGGTCTGTGTTCTGTGGTAACTCAATTGGATGGAACAGAGTGGGGTGGGAGGAAGAGCCTAGAGAGAGGGGATATATATATAAGCGATTGACTTCATTAGACAGAAGAAACCAACGCAGTATTTTAAAACACTATACACCCATTTAAACAAAAAGTCAAGAAAGTAATAAAGACACTTTTGCCTTTCATGGATAACAAAAATTTTCGCTTTATTAATTCGGTTTCAAAGACAAGTAAACTCTTGTTTTGAAGTATTTATTATGGGGCTTACATGCAGGGATCAATCAATAAAGTAATTTAAATTCCAGTAATATAATTTTCACTTATTAAAAACCTCATTAGGTAAAATTGTATCATTGAACAACTTTTCCCATTATCTAGTCATGAAACACCATACCATATTTCTGTACCTTGTCTCTTGTGCTGCTGGAATTTCTGGCATAATGCTGAGAGGTCTTAATATTCTTCCATTCTTAACCAAGACTCTTTATGATACTCAGCAGCTTTTCTGTATCTTTCATAATCGTATTACATAGATGCTTTTATTTCCTCCTTTCTTCCACTCCACAAACATCCAAGAAAACAAAACTGCCTCTTTTGCTGCCCCTTATTCCATGCTCAAAGAACCACTACAGGTATTGCTCCAGTCAAGAAAAGAGGTTATTGAAATGCAAAACTACTTGTTCAGGGTGAGAACTGAACTGGAGAGAATGAGTCCAATGACCAAATAAATCCTTCTTCTGAATTCTGTGCTCAAAGGAAGGTATCAAATAAAATAATACAATGTCTATCTCCCCACACTCTCTTTGAAAAGAAGAACCATCAGGCTGTTCTCCATTTCCCAAACATCATCTCCCATTGACAGGAAAACTTGAAACACACAGCAGGCATTTCCAAGTGCACTCCTACCTGGTGGCCTACCTTCCTGATCCTCACACATAACGTAATCCAGGGAGAAACGTGAAATGGACTTTTGAGTTATAGAGTATTTAATACATGCAAGCTTCTTGGGTTACAGCTAAGCCCTCCACCTGTGAGGCACAATAAAGAGGAAATGAGTCGGAACTCAGTGGAAAAGATGAAGGTGTCTGTGTCACAAGAGTAAGAGTCATCTTTTTCATGAGTGCTTTATAAGTTGACTTATGCACTCATTCAAGTATTAAAATCTATGATTGCTTCATAATACATATAATTTGGATGTTGGGGAAGAGGATGTATCACCCAGACAAAAATGAGGTGGCAACTTATTTTTTAATTTTTTTGTTCTGCTCCATCGCTGTTCTTGGACTCGAGATAATCATGCCATGATAAAATTTCATTTACCTCATTTTGTTTTCATTTAATTGGATAACATTTCCAGGGGAAGAATTCTCAATTTCAAAGACAATAAATTAGGAAAATTTCAAAGACAATAAATTAGAAAATCTCCCTTAGAATGAATTAGTTCTCTTTTCTTAAAGGATAACATTGTCCTTGCCAATAATCTTAAAGTATTGTCGAAACAGAAAAATAAATGTGCTTCAAAAACAGCTAATATTTCTAGAGGGGATGTTCCCTGAAAACTGCTTTTGTCTGTGTCCTACCTAAAGTGAAAAAGAGAGAAGAAACTCTACCAAGTACTTATTAACGGAAAAAAACATTTTTTTTTTCAGAAAGTGCAGAAAAAATAAAAGAAAAAGGTCAATTACTTGAGGATAGCTACTTTTAAAAAATGGATAATATTATTTTATTAAGTACAGCATTCCGGCTTCAATTCTTCATTTTACGAGCTGGGTAATTCACAGGGGAGCTTTAGAAAACATCTGACACTTACTACTTTTTCAGTCAGTGCTTTCCTTGGTACAAAGTGTAATCTTTGGCAAGGGAATAGGAAATAGAAAATGCTAATATCTGGGTTCTTAAGAACACATGCACAAGGTTTCTTAATAGTTAATTTTCCTTTCCATTATTGTTGGTTTTCTTCCAAAGGGCACAGCAAGATTCTGCAGAATATTGTTCAGTTCAGCATTAACAGAGCACCTGCTGCCAACTCTAAAGCATTAAATCTTATACTTTGAGGTAATACAAGTAATTATCAGCAACATTAAGTTTTCTTTCATTTTTAACACAGCACAGAAGCAAGTGTAAATGTACATGCATGTACCTATATGTATTTCTGCATGTATAATTTATCATAAGAACACTGGGTAGTCTCATGTGCTTTTGATATTATGGATTTAACAACAATTTATAAGCAATGGAAACTATAGTGATTTCTGAAAAGCTGTATTATTCAATTCCATGTTAACATAAGCTGAAGAGTACTGGTACCCTCTCTAGATACTTCATAAATCAGCTAGCACAGATGGGCACCTTATGGAAGACAGCATCCTGTGAACTTTTAACTCTGCTCTGTGTCAGGAAAAAAAAAAGAAGTTCATTCACCAAGCTAGTTTTTTGTTTGTTTTTTCTTTCCTCTGAGATAGTACACGTCAGCACTTGGCTGAATCACAAAGCAGAGTACACAGCATAACGGAGATAAAAGAGAAAAAGGAAGAGAGAGAGAGAAAGGCAGGAAGAAAGGAAGAGAAGGAGACAGAGAGGGAGAAAAGAAGGCAGGGAAGACGGGGGGCAGGGGGCAATCACTGGAGCATCAGATGCCTCCATCCATACACCATTGCTATGGGCACATGATGTGTTACCAGCCAGTCTCTACACTCAGGGCTTCCCTGGTGGCTCAGATGGCAAAGAATCTAACTGGTGCAACTCAGAAGACCTGGGTTTCATTCCTGAGTCATAAAGACCCCTTGGAGAAGGGAATGGCACCCTATTCCAGTACTCTTCCCTGGAGAATTCTAGAGACAAAGGAGCCTGACAGGCTGCACTAGTCAAGCTCTACATTTATGCCTTTGTAATTCTGCCTCATTTTATTTATGGCTTACTTTATTTTATGCTCATGAAACAGGAATTATCAATATTTGTTGAATACTAAGTTTGTGTCTTTTAGGTTTCTGGAGATTTTGTATATTTCTTTAAAATGTGTTCCTAATACCTCAATAAAGCGCAAAAAGCAGCATTTGTTGCTTTACATTTATTATTTTTTTATTGTATTGTAGTAAAATATACATAACATAAAACTTACTATTTAAAGCCACTTTTCAATTTACCATTCAGTGATACTAAGTACATTCGCAATTTGCAATCAGCACTACTATCCATTTCTATTCTGTTTAATTTTTATATATTTATTTTTTAATTATTTATTTTAATTGGAGGCTAATTATTTACAATATTGTAGTAAATTTTGCCATACATTGACAAGAATCAGCCATAGGTTTACATGTGTTCCCTATCCTGAACTCCCTTCCACCTCCCTCCCCATCCCATCCCTTTAGGTCATCCCAGTGCACCAGCCCTGAGCACCCTGTCTCATGCATTGAACTAGCAATCTGTTTCACATATGATAATATATATTTTCAGTGCTATTCTCTCACATCATCCCACCCTTGCCTTCTCCCACAGAGTCCAAAAGACTGTTCTATACATCTGTGTCTCTTTTGCTGTCTCACATATACAGTTATCATTACCATCTTTCAAAATTCCATATATATGTGTTAGTATACCATATTGGTGTTTTTCTTTCTGGCTTACTTCACTCTATATAATAGGCTCCAGTTTCACCCACCTCATTAAAACTAATTCAAATGTATTCTTTTTAATGGCTGAGTAATACTCCATTGTGTATGTGTACCACAGCTTTCTAATCCATTCATCTGCTGATGGATATCTAGGTTGCTTCCATGTCCTGGCTATTATAAACAGTGCTGTGATGAACACTGGGGTACACGTGTCTCTTTCAATTGTGGTTTCCTTGGTGTGTATGCCCAGCAGTGGGATTGCTGGGTCATATGGCAGCTCTATTTCCACACTGTTCTCCATAGTGACTGTACTAGTTTGCTTTCCCACCAACAGTGTAAGAGGGTTCCCTTTTCTCCACACCCTCTCCAGCATTTATTGTTTGTAGATTTTTGGATAGCAGCCATTCTGACTGGCATGAAATGGTACCTCATTGTGGTTTTGATTTGCATTTCTCTGATAATGAGTGATGTTGAGCATCTTTTCATGTGTTTGTTAGCCATCTGTATGTCTTCTTTGGAGAAATGTCTATTTAGTTCTTTGGCCCATTTTTTGATTGGGTCATTTATTTTTCTGGAATTGAGCTGCATAAGTTGCTTGTATATTTTTGAGATTAGTTGTTTGTCAGTTGCTTCATTTGCTATTATTTTCTCCNTGCGTTTGTTAGCCATCTGTATGTCTTCTTTGGAGAACTGTCTGTTTAGTTTTTTAGCCTGTTTTTTGGATTGGGTCATTTATTTTTCTGGAATTGTGCTGCTTATATAAATATTTTTGTTGCTATTATAGTATGTCTTCTCATCCATCGTATGCTCAGTCATGTCCGATCTTTGTGACCCCATGGAATGTAGCCTGCCAGGCACCCCTCCTTGGGATTTCCCAGGCAAAAACAGTGGACTGGGTTGCCATTTCCTCCTCTGGGGGATCTTCCTGACCCAGCAATTGAACCTGCATCTACTGCACTGCAGGAGGATTCTTTATTGCTTGAGCCATCAGGAAAGCCCATTATATCCTCCAGTTGTTTGCTATTGGGGCATATGAAAGTTGTAGATTTTGCATTATTTTATTTTCTGTGTCTTCACTAAATGTGTTTGTTTGCATTTGTTTTATGAGTATTTCGTAGGTATTTTATGAATATATTATCATATGACTTTCAAAATCATCCTTCTATGTTTTACTTCTCTTACTTAATTGAGTTGACTAAAATCATTTGTACAATGATGATGACTGTAATATCACCAATATAGGAATCATCAATATATAATATTAATATTATAATGTAATAGTAGAGGTAGCAAGCATCCTTGGACATTCCTTGGCTTCCTGGAAATGACTCTTCATTAAATAAGATACTGGCTTTAGGACTAAGTATCAATATATTTAAGAAAGTACACACCCAAAATCGTGAACATATTTTTCCACATTAAATTTGGGCAATAAAAGTAATGGTCAAGGGGAAACATTGAGAGGGTAGGTGCAGTCAAGACCACAGGAAACAAGGACCGGGGGAATTCTTCCCAGAGAACAGAACTGTGTGTGAAGAGTGAAGAAGTCTTTACACAAGCAGCCTAGCAAGATTTCAGACTTACTACAGACAAAATTGCTGTGGCTCTGATTCTCTCTGTTTAGAGAGCTACTGTTATGTGCTTTAGATGCATTCTCCCCCCTAGTGAACTGGTTGTATTATGGAGAGTCACTAGATCACTCGGAGCCACATCAGAATCTTGTGGGGAGAAGTGGCTTCTTACCTGGAGATCTNAAGTCTTTACACAAGCAGCCTAGCAAGATTTCAGACTTACTACAGACAAAATTGCTGTGGCTCTGATTCTCTCTGTTTAGAGAGCTACTGTTATGTGCTTTAGATGCATTCTCCCCCCTAGTGAACTGGTTGTATTATGGAGAGTCACTAGATCACTCGGAGCCACATCAGAATCTTGTGGGGAGAAGTGGCTTCTTACCTGGAGATCTTGTACTTTTAGATGAGGTACTGACTTCCAGGGAGATGGGAAGGGAGATGAGTGTGTGTGTTTTCTATCTGGATGCACAGCTACACTACATTTCCGTTTCCTTTGTAGTCACTGACTTAGCCAATGAGCTATACATGAAAATGATATATGGCATTTTCAGACCTGCTTTTCCACCTCCCCTCTAAAAAAGCAAACAAATACAAATTTGTTTGATTTCAAGAAATATCCGACTTCGTTGCAAACATAATTTTCATCTAGAGCAGAACAAGGAAGTCAGAGTTTCAGAAAAGGAAGGAAAAGAGTGAAGTTATGTATATTTTTGTGGAACTGGGGACAGAAAAGCCTCAGCTGTATCTGAGGATCTTTGGGAGGAGGATCTTTAGTAGTAGTTTACAAGGATTTTTTTTTTTCATTCTGAATCAATTTAGCTGTAGAATCTTTATTGTCCAGTCTCTAAGTCATGTCTGACTCTTCATGACTCCATGGACTAAAGCATGCCAGGCTTCCCTGCCCTTCACTATCTCCTGGAGTTTGCTTAAACTAATGTCCTTTGTGTCAGTGATGCTATCCAACTATCTCTCCCTCTGTTGTCCTCTTTTTCTCCTGCCCTCAATCTTTCCCAGCATGAGGTTCTTTTCCAATGAATCAGCTCTTTGCATCAGGTGGCCAAAGTATTTGAGCTTCAGCATTATCCTTCCAATGAATATTCAGGGTTAATTTCCTTTAGGATTGAGCAATTTGAGTCCCTAGCTGTCCAAGGGACTCTCTAGAGTCTTCTCCAACACCACAGTTCAAAACCACCAATTATTCAGCACTCAGCTTTCTTTATGGTCCAACTCTTACACCTGTACCTGACTACTGGAAAAACCATACCTTGACTATATGATCTTAATTTTTTGAAAGCTGAGTTTTAATCTAACTTTTTTATTCTCCATTTTCACTCTCATCAAGAAGTTCTTTAGTTCCTCTTCACTTTCTACTATTAGAGTGATATGATCTGCCTATCTGAGGTTGTTGATATTTCTCCCAACAATCTTGATCACAGTTTGTGATTCATCCAGTCCAGCATTTCATTCAGAAAACTAAGATCATGACATCCAGTCCCATCACTTCATGGCAAATAGATGGGGAAACAATGGAAACAGTGACAGACTTTATATTTTTGGTTTTCAAAATCACTGCAGAAGTTGATTGCAGCCATGAAATTAAAAGACACTTGTTCCTTGGAAGAAAAGCCATGACCAACCTAGACAGCATATTAAAAACCAGAGGCATTACTTTGCCAACAAAGGTCCATCTAGTCAAAGCTATAGTTTTTCCAACAGTCATATATTCGATGTGAGAGTTGGACTGTGAAGAAAGCTGAATGCCAAAGAACTGATGCTTTTGAACTGTGGTGTTGGAGAAGACTTTTGAGAGTTCCTTGTACAGCAAGGAGATCCAATCAGTCCATCCTAAAGGAAATCAGTCCTGAATATTCATTGGAAGGACTGATGCTGAAGCTGAAATTCCAATACTTTGGCCACCTGATGCAAAGAACTGACTCAATGGAAAAGACCCTGATGCTGGGAAAGATTGAAGGCAGGAGGAGAAGGAATTGACAGAGGATGAGATGGTTGGATGGCATCACCGACACGATAGACATGAGTTTGTGTAGGCTCTCAGAGTTGATCATAGACAGGGAAACCTGGTGTGCTGCAGTCCATAGGCTCACAAAGAGTCAGACACAACTGAGCGACTGAACTGAACTGAATTGAACTCTACATATAAGGCTTCCCTGATAGCTCAGATAGTTAAGAATCTGCATGTGATGCTGGAGACCTGGGTTCAAGCCCTGTGTTCAGGAAGATCCACTGGGGAAGGGAATGACTATCCACTCCAGTGTTCTTGCTGTGAGAATTCTTTGGACTGAGAAGCCAGGTGCATTATTGTTTATCGGTTCACAAAGAATGAGACATGATTGAGCAGCTAAAACTTTCCTTCTTCAGTTAATTAAGCAAGATGGCAATATACAGCCTGATGTACTCCTTTCCCAATTTTGAACCAGTCAGTTTTTCCATATCTGGTTTGAACTGTGGCTTCTTGATGTGCATATAGGTTTCTCAGGAGACAGGTAAGGTGGTCTAGTATCCCCATATCTAAACATTTTCCACAGTTTGTTGGGACCAACACAGTCAAAAGTTTTTGCATAGTCAGTGAAACAGAAGTAGATGTTTTTCTCTAATTCCTTTGCTTTCTCTATGATCCAGTGAATGCTGGCAATTTGATCTTTGGTTACTCTGCCTTTTATAAATCCAGCTTGTACATTTGGAAGTTCTCAGTTCACATACTGCTGAAGCCTAGCTTGAAGGATTTTGAGCATACCCTTACTAACATGTGATATGAGCACAATTGTCTAGTAATTTGGACATTCTTTGCACTTCCCTTCTTTAGTATTGGAATTAAAACTGTTTTTTTTACAGTCTCATAGCCACTGCCGAGTTTCCCAAATTTGCTGACATATTGAGTTCAGCACTTTCACAGTTTCATCTTTTAGGATTTGAAATAGCTAAGCTGGGATGCCATCACCTTCACTAGCTTTGTTTGTAATAATATTTCCTAAGGCCCACTTGACTTCACATCCCAGGATATCTGGCTCGAGGTGAGTGACCAAGACATTGAAGTTTTGTAGGTCATTAAGACCTTTCTTGTACAGTTCTTCTGTGTATTCATGCTGCCTCTTTTTAATCACCTCTGTTTTTGTTAGGTCCCTTTTGGTTCTGTCCCTTATTGTGCCCATCTTTGCCTGAAATGTTCCCTTGATATCTTTAATTTTCTTGAAGATATCTTTAGTCTTTCCCATTCTATTGTTTTCCTCTTTACTTGCATTGTTCACTTAAGGCTTTCTTATCTCTCCTTCCATTCTCTGGAATCTGCATTTATTTGGGTATATTTTTCCTTTTCTCCTTTGCCTTTAACTTCCCTTCTTTCCTTAGCTATTTTTAAGGCCTCCTCAGATTNTTTCTCATTCCATTGTTTTCTGCTACTTCTTTGCATTGTTCATTGAAGGTCTTGTCTCCCTTTGCTATTCTCATGAAGTCTGCATTCAACTGGGTATATTTTTCCCTTTCTCCCTTTCTTTTTACTTCTCTTCTTTCTTCAGCTATTTGTAAAGCTTCCTCAAACCACCCCATTTGCCTCCTTGCAGTTCTTTTTGTTTGGGATGGTTTTGGTCACTGCCTCCTATACAGTGTTACAGACCTCTGCCATAGTTCTTCAGGCACTCTCTCTATCAAATCTAATCTCTTCAATCTATTCATTACCTCCACCAAATAATCATAAGGGACTAGATTTAAGTCATACCTCAGTGGCCTAATGGTTTTCCCTACTTTCTTAGGTAATTTAAGTCTGAATTTTGCAATAAGGAGCTCAGGATCTGAGCCATAGTCAGCTTTTGCTCTTGTTTTGCTGACTATATTGAGCTTCTTCATCCTCAGCTACAAAGAATATAATCATTCTGATTTTGGTATTGGCCATCTGGTGATGTCCATGTGTACAGTCATCTCNTGCTTTACAATATTCTGTTGGTTTCTGCCATACATCAACATGAATCAGCCATAGGTATACATATGTCACCTCCCTCTGGAACCTCCCTCCCACATCCCACCCTCTCACCCCTCTAGGTTGTCACGAGCTCCCTGCCTCAAGAGCACATTCCCACTGGCTGCTATTTACATATGGTAATGTATATGTTTCAATGCTGTTCTTTCAGCTTGTCCCCCCTGTCCTTCCCCCGCCGTGTCCACAAGTCTGTTCTCCATATTTGCATCTCTACTGCTGCCCTACAAATAGGTTCATCGTCGCATTTTTCTAGATTCCATATGTATGCATTGATATATGATGACTGTTTTTCTCTTTCTGAATTACTTCACTCTGTATAAGAGGCCCTAGGTTCATCCACCTCACTAGGACTGATTCAAATTCATTCCTCTTTATGGCTGAGCAATATTCCATTGTGTATATGTACCACTATTTCTTTATCTATCCATTTGTTAATGGGCACCTAGGTTGTTTNATATATGATGACTGTTTTTCTCTTTCTGAATTACTTCACTCTGTATAAGAGGCCCTAGGTTCATCCACCTCACTAGGACTGATTCAAATTCATTCCTCTTTATGGCTGAGCAATATTCCATTGTGTATATGTACCACTATTTCTTTATCTATCCATTTGTTAATGGGCACCTAGGTTGTTTCCATGTCCTGGCTACTGTAAACAGTGCTGGGATGAACACTGGGGTACATGTGCTCTTTTTTTTTTTTTCCCAATTATGGTTTTCTCAGGGTATGGAGAAGAGTATAGAGAACTCTTAAAAAAAAAAAACAACTGGAAATCAAATGATTTGAAAGTTAACTGATGATAATAACAGTACTGAGTCATGTTGCAAGGTTTAAATGAGTTAGTATATTTAAAGTTCTTAGTCACAGGCCAGACGTGTAATTGCCAAATATGTGTGTATGTCTGTCTGTCTGTCTGTCTGTGATGGTGGTGTATACATATTTAACCAAAAATTGCACTCTCTTGCCTTCCTGTCACAGGGCATTTTAGTGATAAGTTAATGTGAGATTTTCAGTGAAAAAATACTTCAGGTTGTGAAGTAAACATTTTTCTGAATGCCTTTATATTATATTACACAGTTAGCAACTCACTGCTTTTAGGTATTTCATCAAACAGATAATTATAATACCACTTACATGAATAATATTAGAAAATGTTTAAATTCTAGTCTATGCAAGATATTGCACTAGGTACAGTATCTACCAAGCTGCATTTCAGAAACTTACATTTGATAAACATATTTTGTTGTCATTCAGTCCCTAAGTCATGTTCACCTCTTTGTGACCCCATGGACTGCAGCACACCAAGATTCTCTATTTTCCACTATCTCCCAGAGTTTGCTCAAATTCATGTCCATGAGTCAGTGATGCCATCCAACCATCTCATCTTCTGTCATCCCCTTCTCCTCCTGCCTTCTATCTTTCCCAGCATCAGGGTCTTTACCCTGATGAGTCGGTTTTTCATATCAGGTGTCCAAAGTAATGGAGTTTAAGCTTCAGCATCACCTCTTCCAATGAAAATTCTGTGTCAGGTTCCTTTAGGATTGACTCATTTGATTTCCTTGCAATCCAAAGGACTTTCAGGAGTCTTCTCTAGAAGACAATTCAAGAACATCAATTCTTTGGAGCTCAATTTTGTTTATGGTCTAACTCTCATATCCGTACATGACGACTGGAAAAACTATAGCTTCGAATATATGGATCTTTGTCGGCAAAGTGATGTCTCTGCTTTTTAATATGCTGTCTAGGTTGGTCATATCTTTCATTTCAAGGAGCAAATGTCTTTTAATTTCATGGCTGCAGTCCCTGTAAGCAGTGATTTTGGAGCCCAGGAAAATATTTATACACACTTAAAAACTGCCTTTTCATCACAGGATATTTTAATCATAACTTAATGTGAGAACTTTAATGAAAAATATTTTTGGAAGTGAAGGAAACATTTTTCTGAAGGTCTTTATATTATATAATGTAGTTAGCAACCCACTGCATTTAGGCATTTTTTCAAATAGATAATTGTATTACTACTTACACAAAGAATGTTAGAAAATGTTTAGTTAAATCTTAGTCTATGGCAGATACTACACTAGGCACAGTGTCTACCAAACTTCACTTAACAAAGCTACATTTGATTGCTATATTATTTCATTCTATTATTCAGATAAGGGCATAATCCTGCCCTGGTAAAGTTCTTATTTTGCAGGGAAAAAAAAAAAAATATATATATATATATATATCTTAATGCTTGTTTTTGTTGTAACACTAAGATTTTAAAAGAAATACTCCTATTAAAATTCAGAGTGTCTCCTTCCAATGTAATGATACCATCAGCAAATTTCAGAAGCATTGGGGCAGCTAAAACAAGAGAATTGATTAACTCTCTTACAAAGTGACTCTAATTCAACTAATTAGCTGTAGAACAGGTGTTAAAGTTCAGCTCCAGTGATTTAGTATTTTCTTCAGGAACTCTACCTATCTCATTTAAAGTTCCTAAAACTTAAAATAGTCCATCTGAATACTTATAAACATGAGGCCTCTTTGTACTGGAAAATCTAGCTAAAAATTCTAATATACATGTAGGAGGCTATTTGCTAGATTCAAAGCTTAGTAAGCAACTCAGCAGATCTGTGGTCTTTGCCATTAATTTATTGTCATTTGAAGAGGCCATTCTCACTGCCAAGACTTTGACCCATATTAAATAGTGACTTGGAACACAGAGAAATTTCATAGCACTCTGCATGGATGAAGGACTCTGGAGATTTGACTTTCAAGTTTCCACACTAAAACGTGTCCTTGATTCAGTAATCACTAAGAGATAGGAAAGTAGATACAAGCTTCTCACTGTTTCTATTTCTAGTTGTGTATTTCTCTTTGGAGGGGAGAAATCCTACAATATAAGATAGAGATAAAAATGTTTCCATATTCAGATATTTTAATATCAATAGGTTTTGATCACTGAAGGAAATAAGCATCAGTTACAGTTTTATTATCAATAATAATAATACAGTAGTAACAACAAACTAAGTGTGTGTTTCTTATGTGTCAGGGAATGTCCTAAGTCTTTTTATTTCATTTTAAAATTTATGTATTTATATTATGTTAACTTTTTGTTAGAAAAACTCAGCAAAATAAAAGTTTGCATTTAGCTAAGACTTTTTATTCATTTGCTGAGTAACATTGCCAACAAGATTGTAAGATTTGCCAACTAGGTGGCCAGGAGATATATCAATAACCTCAGATATGCGGATGACACCACCCTTATGGCAGAAAGTGAAGAGGAACTGAAGAGCTTCTTGATGAATGTGAAAGAGAAAAGTGAAAAAAACTGGCTTCAAACTCAGCATTCAAAAAGCTAAGATCATGGCATCTGGTCCCATCACTTCATGGGAAATAGATGGGGTAATAAGGGAAACAGTGACAGACTTTATTTTTCTGGGCTCCAAAATCACTGCAGATGGTGACTGCAGCCATGAAATTAAAAGACGCTTGCTCCTTGAAAGAAAAGCTATGACCAACCTAGACAGCATATTCAAAAGCAGAGACATTTCTTTACCAACAAAGGTCCATCTAGTCAAAGCTATGGTTTTTCCAACAGTCATGTGTAGAGGTGAGAGTGGGAATATAAAGAAAGCTGAGCACTGAAGAATCGATGCTTTTGAACTCTGATGTTGAAGAAGACTCTTGAGAGTCCCTTGGACTGCAAGGAGATCCAACCTGTCCATCCTAAAGGAAATCAGTACTGAATACTTATTGGAAGGACTGATGTTGAAGCTGAAACTCCAATACTTTGGCCACCTGATGCGAAAAACTGACTCATTAGAAAAGACCATGATGTTGGGAAAGATTGAAGGCAGGAGAAGAAGGGAACTGACAGAGGATGAGATGGTTGGATGGCATCATCAACTCGATGGACATGAGTTTGAGCAACCTCTGGGAGTTGGTGATGGACAGGAAAGCCTAATGTGCTACAGTTCATGGAGTCACAAAGAGTCAGACAGTCAGACATGACAGCAACTGAACTGACTGAATTTTTATTCCTTTACACCTTATGTTAACTCTTTGTTGTGGGTGTTAGTATCCTCATTTACATAATAATAAACTGAAATTCAAAGAGTCTAGTAACAGTAAGTGAAGCAATAGTATGTGAAGGAACAGAATCAATTCTAAATGGGTCTACAGTACATATTTTTAAGTATAGCACATATGGGTCCCTCCTTTTCATGACTNAGAAAAGTGAAAAAAACTGGCTTCAAACTCAGCATTCAAAAAGCTAAGATCATGGCATCTGGTCCCATCACTTCATGGGAAATAGATGGGGTAATAAGGGAAACAGTGACAGACTTTATTTTTCTGGGCTCCAAAATCACTGCAGATGGTGACTGCAGCCATGAAATTAAAAGACGCTTGCTCCTTGAAAGAAAAGCTATGACCAACCTAGACAGCATATTCAAAAGCAGAGACATTTCTTTACCAACAAAGGTCCATCTAGTCAAAGCTATGGTTTTTCCAACAGTCATGTGTAGAGGTGAGAGTGGGAATATAAAGAAAGCTGAGCACTGAAGAATCGATGCTTTTGAACTCTGATGTTGAAGAAGACTCTTGAGAGTCCCTTGGACTGCAAGGAGATCCAACCTGTCCATCCTAAAGGAAATCAGTACTGAATACTTATTGGAAGGACTGATGTTGAAGCTGAAACTCCAATACTTTGGCCACCTGATGCGAAAAACTGACTCATTAGAAAAGACCATGATGTTGGGAAAGATTGAAGGCAGGAGAAGAAGGGAACTGACAGAGGATGAGATGGTTGGATGGCATCATCAACTCGATGGACATGAGTTTGAGCAACCTCTGGGAGTTGGTGATGGACAGGAAAGCCTAATGTGCTACAGTTCATGGAGTCACAAAGAGTCAGACAGTCAGACATGACAGCAACTGAACTGACTGAATTTTTATTCCTTTACACCTTATGTTAACTCTTTGTTGTGGGTGTTAGTATCCTCATTTACATAATAATAAACTGAAATTCAAAGAGTCTAGTAACAGTAAGTGAAGCAATAGTATGTGAAGGAACAGAATCAATTCTAAATGGGTCTACAGTACATATTTTTAAGTATAGCACATATGGGTCCCTCCTTTTCATGACTCTGTATCATAGCTCAGAGCTGAACACCTGGGAAAGCATAAAGGCATCTGGACTAGAATCTAAGAGTAAACATTTATATTAAACTTGAGGTGTCCATGATGTCCACTTAGAAGTTCATATAAAATCACAGAAGCAGAGACTTCCCAGAGGTTCCAGAAGTTAAGACTCCAAGCTTCCACTGCAGGTGGCAAAGGTCTGACCCCTGATTGGGGAACTAAGTTTCTGCAGGCCTCATGGTACAGCCAAAAAAGTAAATAAAAATTAAAAGGCAGTCTCATTAAAATAAATAATCAGAAATACTGGCTGTGTACTTAAATATTAAAGTCAATTTTGTATATTTCTACTGTTGCTATTCCTTATTCTAAGCTTACCTCCTTCTTTAGATTTTCCTATAGATCCTTGCTTCTATTTATATTATGCACCTCTCACCAAACTCCTGATAAATACATTACTTACTTTTGATTCTTGGGGCAAACAGGAGAAACCCACACTGCTATTAACAGCACTTCCTGTTTTCCTCTTCATATATTTATTGATTAATATGATTCATGTATTCATATGGTTAAAACTAAGTAGTTATAACAAAGAGATTTCCAAAAATATAGCCACTGGGGGAAAATGGAAGTCTAAGGAATGACTCTCATCACTGACACATAGTATCTTTCTCTGGGTTTATTTATTTCCTGGAGATCAGAAAAAGGAAAGAGGAAGTGGAGAGCAGGCAGCTTGCTCTAAGTATGTGAGTCAGAAATGAACAAATCACTTTGCTTATATACTGGAAAGTGATAGCAAGGGATCCTGGGGAATATGGTTTCTTAACTGCTAATACGATCTAGCTGCATCATAGAGGGAGACAGAGTCCTAATTAAAACTTCAATAGGTGAAATGAGAAATTCCAAATGTACAAGGTGGATTTAGAAAGGGCAGAGGAATTGGAGGTCAAATTGCCAACATCTGTTGGATTATAAGAAAAAGCAAGGAATTCCAGGAAAACATCTATTTCTGCTTCATTGACTATGTTAAAATCTTTGAGTGTGAGTCAAAATAAACCATGGAAAATTCTTAAAGAGATGGGAATAGCATATCATCTTACCTGCCTCCTGAGAAACCTATATGCAGATCAAGAAGCAACAGTTAGAACCGGGCAAGGAACAAAGGACTGGTTCAAAATTGGGAAAGGAGAACATCAAGGCTATATATTGTCACCCTGTTTAATTAACTTATATGCAGAGTACATCATGTGAAAGGCTGGACTGGATGAAGCATAAGCAGAATCAAGATTGTTGGTAGAAATATCAGTAATCTCAGGTATGCAGATGGCCAATCCTAATAACAGAAAATGGACAGGAACTAAAGAGCCGATGATCCGGAGTGATGGTGTGGGGTGGAGGAGGGGTCGGAATTGGGAGCTCATGTACACTCGTGGCTGATTCATGTCAATGTATAGCAAAATGAATACAGTATTGTAAAGCAAAACAAACTAAAAACTAAAAATTTAAACTTAAAAAAAGAAAGTGAAAGAGGAGAGTGAAAAAGCTAGCTTAAACTCCACATTCCAAAAATGAAGATCATGGCATCCAGTCCCATCATTTCATGGCAAATACATGGGGAAAAAATGGAAACAGTGACTGACTTTATTTTCTTGGGCTCCAAAATTACTGCATATGGTGATTACACCTATGAAATTAAAAGGTGCTTATTCCTTGGAAGAAAAGCGATGACAAACCCAGATAACTATTAAAAAGCAGGGACATCACTTTGCCAACAAAGGTCCATCTAGGCAAAGCTATGGTTTTTCCAGTAGTCATGTATGGATGTGAATTGGCCCATAAAGAAAGTTAAGGTCCAAAGAATTGATGCTTTCAAACTGTGGTGCTAGAGAAGACTCTTGAGAGCCCCTTGGATGGCAAGGAAATCAAACCAGTTTAATCCTAAGGGAAATCAACCCTGAATAGTTATTGGAAGGGCTGATGCTGAACTTGAAGCTCCAATACTTTGGCCACCTGATGTGAAGAGACAGTTCATTGGAAAAGACCCTGATGCTGGGAAAGATTGAAGGCAGGAGGAGAAGGGGAGGACAGAAGACAAAATGGTTGGGTGGCATCATCAACTCAATGGACATGAGTTTGAGCAAGCTCTAGAAGATAGTGAAGGACAGGTAAGCCAGGCGTGCTGCAGTCCACGGCTTCTCAAAGAGTCAGACACAACTGACGGACTTAACAACAACAACAAGAAGAGTGGAGAATAAATACTAATATCAATAAGCCATCTCTTCCACAAGATTCAAACACTTTAGTTGCAGATCAGAGTCAGACTTTGTCTATTTATTTTCTCATCCGCTTTGCATTCCCAGCTATGCATCTTTCTTATCCAGTTTCCTTACATGAAGGTGAAAGTCGCTCAGTCGTGTCTGATTCTTTGTGACCCCATGGACTATACAGTCCATGGAATTCTCCAGGCCAGAATACTGGAGTGGGTAGCCTTTTCCTTCTCCAGGGGGTATTCCCAACCCAGGAATCAAACCTAGGTCTTCCACATTGCATGCGAGTTCTTTACCAACTGAGCTATCAGGGAAGCCCTTACATGCTTGTCCCCAAATAAAGAATAGTTATTAAAAGCTCAAGAACAGCAGTCACAACACTTGGTAGTGTTTAAGCCGAATAGAGTTAGAAGGCAATTTAATGGTTGTAGTTGGACAAGAGGTCAGGCCAGAAAAAATAAATAGAAGAATCCTATTGTTCAGCATTTCCATGCTTTTTAAATGGAAAGCTGACCAACAATTGGCCCACATAGCTATTTGTAGCTTAGTTGATTGTTGACTTTTTTTCTTATACAATTTTGTATTGTAGGGGCTTCCCTGGTGGCTCAGATGGTAAAGCGTCTGCCTGCAATGCGAGAGACCTGGGTTTGATTCCTGGGTCGAGATTGTTCTGACTTTTTTCCTTATAAAATTTTTTATTTGTAAGACAGACTATATTAGACAGGCTGTTAAATTACGTAGCACCAGAGAGCTAATATGGCTGATGAGAAAATAATGCTAAGGACCAAAAATACAATTGAACAAAATACTTTTGTGAATGCCATGTAAGTGCATCAGATACTTATACAAATCCCTTGACAGTCATCCTGGAAAAGGCCCTTCAAGCAGGAAGGAAAAACCTATACCTAAAACATGTATCAATGTCCATCAAAATAAATCACTATTCCTTCCTGGTTGAAGGAGTCCAATGTAATAAACCTGCAACAAAGGATATGGTTATTCTCCTTGAGGGAGGAGACTCAATCAGGGATTTAGACCTGAACTTTTTTGCTGACAGGCTGAAACCCATAAACCGCCTTATCTATACCAGATTGGCAAGTGGGAATCTGTGCTGTTGAGCCCATACATGCTACCATAACTCTTCTGTCCATTTATTCATTGTGCCAGAATTGGGGGAGAGGGGAATAACAAAGGCTGGTTGACGTCAACTAGCCAAGGCATACATACTCTAGTTGGCTATATAGTAACCCTTCCATGGTAGATATGCACCAGTGGACATTAACATGAAATACAAAGATTTTTACACTTTGTGTCCACTCCTGTAGGCACATCCCATGCTGCTATTCCAGATGCCTTTACCAATTTTTCTCTTTTTGTCTTCTGATGAACTTGCCAACCCACTTCTTTTTCTTTGTTCAACCTCTGAGCAGTCTCCCCAAGCCATTTGCCACTGCTCATGAATCTACATACAACTGGCCCTCTGGCCTTCAGAATCGGTGAATGGAGAACCACAGATATAGAGAACCAACAAAGGGAATTGAGTATTCATGGATCTCCAGGGGGTCCTAAAAGCAATCTCCCACAAATATCAAAGGACAACTGTACTGACTGAGGTTATTTCCATTTAACCAAAGTGGGTTACCAGCTGCAATACATTTTCAGTTGTTCTCATTTGTACTAAGCATCTAGATCAGAGAAATGATCTGACCTTGTTTTCTGCCTCTGTCCCTTGGTTATAATAAGTCACCATATGGGAATAGAAGTGAGCTGAAGGAGAGCTGTTGATTCAACAATTGTGTTGAACATGGAGTTTGGATAACCTTGTTTGTATGACAAACTTACCGTTTTTGGCACCGGTCATGCTCAATTCCAAGTGCACAACTTCCGTGTTATAATGGAATTTCAATGGACCTCATTGATTTCATGATTTGTTAAGTGCAACAGAACCAAACACATGATGGTTACACAATAACTTGATATCAGTAACTATGTCTCTACCAGGGCACATTAGTCAGCTGATTTGAGCCAGAGGCTATTGTTTTCCACCTACCACTATGCTGGATTTTTCATTGCCAGCTGGATTTGGGTGCTCTGTCTCTAAAATTCAATCTGAATGTGCACTTTTTTTTACCCTGTTCCAATCACTGACTCTTAACAGGAAGCAGAACTGAGATGGAAATTAGCACTGTTATTGTTGCTTTGTCACTAAATCATATCTAACTCTTCTGCAACCCCATGGACTGCAGCCCACCAGGCACTTTTTTCAGGCAAGAATACTGGAGTAGGTTGCCATCTCCTTCTCAAGGTGATCTTCCAGACCCAGGGATCCAGCCAGCATCTCTGGCATTGCAGGTGGATTCTTTACCCCTGAGCCACCAGGGAAGCCTGAAGATTAGCAGGAAATTAAATGGAGTGAAAGTCGCTCAGTCGTGTCTAATTCTTAGCAACTCCATGGACTATACAATCCATGGAACTCTCCAGGCCAGAATACTGGAGTGGGTAGCCTATCCCTTCTCCAGCAGATCTTCCTGACCCAGGAATCAAACCAAGGTCTCCTGCATTGCAGGTGGATTCATTACCAGCTGAGCTACTAGGGAAGCCCAGAGATTAGCATGGTGGATGGTAATTCATAAATTTCCTCGGGGGCTTCCATAGTGGCTCAGGAGTAAAGAATCTGCCTGCCAGTGCAGGAGACACGGGTTCAGTCCCCAATCTGAGAGGATCCCACATGCCATGGAGCAACTGGACCCAAGCACCACAACTTCTAAATCCTGCATGCCCCAGAGCCAGAGCTCTGCAACAAGAGAAGCCACCACAATGAGAAAACTGCACACTTCAACTAGAGAGTAGTCTCTGCTCGCCATAACTAAAGACCATGCAGCAACAAAGCCCCAGTACAGCCAAAAAATAAATAATTTTTTAAAGAGTTCTCTTGGGATCACTGTTACAGAGGAGATAAAGAAGAAGATTGACAGAGGGATAATTTTGGTTGTGGAGAAGTCACAGTAGGGCTTCAGGCAACCCTCCATGGAACTCTGAAGCCAGAACTGCCCTTGAGTTGCGACAAAGTGTCTAGTCCTTTATACAACTTACTGTCCAGTCACTGGATGGAGGCTGTCTTGGAAAGAAAGTGTGAATTTGGGAGAGGTGACTCTCTTTAGCTAAGGATAGTTTCTTCAGTGATCTAACAGCTGACACATCAACCTTCTTTCCATGGGGGTTGAAAGAGAGAATAAGCCCTTCAATCTTGAAGAAGGATCTAAGTCAGCAACATACCCCTGACACTTTCAAATGTTACTTATTTCACCAGGATGGATCAGAGATTTTAAGTCAGGTTTTTGCCTGTTTTTGTAAATTTGGTCTTAACTCTAAAATCTTTGTTTTGTACTATGGCAAAATCTTATTTGCCATTCCATGTATAGTATTAAAAATGTAAAAATCTTGTCTTAGGACAGATATATACTGCTATAATCATTATTTAAGTGTATTTTTATTCCACTATTGTCACTTAAGTTTTTTTTTTTTATATCTTTTGGAAAAAAAATAATTGCCTTTATTTTCCTCCTGGTATATTTTGAAAGTTGAAACTGCAGAAAATTTCTTTCATGTTTGCATTGTGACTGCAAGCAGGTAATTCTATGAATTATATTCAGACAACTGTTAAAGAAACTAAAGCTCCTCTGTGGGCATAATCAAAACAAATCAATAATTTTCTAGCCAATATATTTCTTTGTTTTTTAAACTATAATTTCAGATCAATGAATGATTAATTAGATTGCTACAGAATCACTTTAATTTGATTATTGGATTGACTAAAATAACATGGATCACTGAGGATTCCCATAATTTCCAAACCAATCATTTACTCTAAGGAATACATGGAGTGGGGGAAGTTTTCCACCTGAATGAGGAGGACTAACAGCCTCCTTCTTACCTGTGACTCAAAAAAAAAA
>SJYA01001631.1:9685-30692 GCA_006410615.1 Neotragus moschatus
ATGGATGTGAGAGTTGGACTGTGAAGAAAGCTGAGCGCCGAAGAACTGATGCTTTTGAACTGTGGTGTTGGAGAAGACTCTTGAGAGTCCCTTGGACTGCAAGGAGATCCAACTGGTCCATTCTAAAGGAGATCAGCCCTGGGAACTCATTGGAAGGAATGATGCTAAAGCTGAAACTCCAATACTTTGGCCACCTCATGTGAAGAGTTGACTCATTGGAGAAGACTCTGATGCTGGGAGGGATTGGGGGCAAGAGAAGGGGACGACAGAGGATGAGATGGCTGGATGGCATCACCAACTTGATGGATACGAGTCTGAGTGAACTACTCCGGGAGCTGGTGATGGACAGGGAGGCCTGGCGTGCTGCGATTCATGGGGTCAGAAAGAGCCAGACAGGACTGAGCGACTGAACTGAACTGATAACATGATGTGACATATTTGTCTTTCTTGAAATTGTCCTCTATTTAAAGTTTCTTATTTTGTAATTAGTTAATTCTTTATATTCTACATATTAGGCATTTTTTCAGTTATATGTATTGCAAATATCCTTTCACCACACTGTGGCATTTGTTTTCAACTCTCTTCCTAGTGTCTTTAAAAATCTTTTACTTTGGGTCCTGGCTTTGGCAGCACATATACTAAAATTGGAACAACACAGAGAAGATTAGCATGGCCCCTGTGCAAGGGTGACACGCAAATTCGTGAAGCCTTCCATATTTTTTGGCAAAACCAATACAGTATTGTAAAGTAAAATAAATAAATAGATAAATAAAAAATAAAATGAAAAAAAAATCTTTTGAAAGCATGGCAGATTTGCAGAAAGTTACTTTGCCATTAAAGGTCTGTATAATCAAAGCTATGTTTTTTCCAGTAGTCTTGTAAGGATGTGAGAATTGGACCATAAAGAAGGCTGAGTGCCAAATAACTGATATTTTTGAATTGTGATGTTAGGGAAGACTCTTGAGAGTCTCCTGGACAGCAAGGAGATCAAACTAGTCAATCCTAAAGAAAATCAACCCTGAACATTCATTGGAAGGATTGATGCTGAATTTCCAATACTTTGGCCATGTGATGCGAAGAGCTGACTCACTGGAAAAGACCCTGTTGCTGGGAAAGATTGAGGGTAGGAGGAGAGGGGCCAGCAGAGGATGAGAAAGTTGGATGGCATCACTGACTTAATGGACATGAGTTTGAGCAAACTCTGGGAGATAGTGGAGGGTAGGGAAGCCTGGAGTGCTTCGGTCCATGGTGTCACAAAGAATTGGACATGACTGAGCCACTGAACAACAAAAACAACAGCAAAATACTAGAATCCCGTGTACCCTTCACTCAGGTTCCTCCGATGTAAGATGGAGGATGTAAGATGTAAGGTGTACGGTGTTATCTTACATAGTTGGAAAAACTAGGAAGTTGACATCAGACCATTACTTTTAACTAGATCACACATTGCATTCAGTTTCTACCATCTTTTTAGCCTGTGTGTATGTTTGTATATAATCCTATACAATTTTTTTCCAAGAAGCATTATTTTATTTATAGCCCCACTGTTTTATATGTACATCTATGGACTGTCCAAAACCAGTATTTTTTAGTAACCTTGGAAGTTTTAAATACTCTAAGCAGCTCCTGAAATCAAGTTGTCAAATTCCTCACCAAGGACAGCCTTAGATAATCTGTGTGCTCCCGGAGAGTAAGTATTCATCTGGCAGCCATCTGTGCTTCAAGCCTCCATCTTTCACCTGCAAGGCTGGTGGTACTCATTTCTGCCAAATTCTGCACCATGACACAGTTATCAAGATCTAAACCTTAAGTGGCACTTCTGCATTGACCTGATTTCACACTGTGACAAGGTCAACATACCTGCAGTTATACTCTGAAGCCTTTCCCTTTCACACCCAAGAAATCCCCTCTTCTATTAAAACTTCCCTGACATCCAATCGATGAGCAATAAACACCCCCATCGTCCCATCTCCTGATGAGGAAAGGCAGACCTGGGGCCTCTTTGGGGCCTCCTGAGTTCTCACCGTCAGCGTGGTGGAGGCCACGCCAGGACGTTGCCCTCCAGTATTCAGGACAGACGCAGAAACCTCGGGCCAGCAGGGTTGCGACAGGAACCTCTCCGGACCTCGGGAGTCTGCATGCCAGGGAACTGGCCCTCAGAGGCCCGGTGGCAGCTCGCCCCAACCCATCCGAAGCTCCAGAGAAGAACATCCCTACTGAGAGCAGAGGCTAGAAAGCAGTCTTACACTGTTTTATCTGATGGATAGAGTCATGTAACTATCATTAAAATTAAGTTAGAACTTAATGCTATTTTTGATGGCTAGATAGTTGACAAACAGAAAACATCAATCTTTTTTTCTTTTTGGTTGTGCTTTTTATGTCTTGTTTAAGAAATCTTTCCTTATCCTGAGATCAAGAAGATATTGTTCTTAATTATCTGCTAAAAACTTACTTTTTATTGTTTTAATTAATTAACTGGCCATGTCCTGTAGCATGTGGGATCTTAGTTCTCAGCCAGATATTAAACCAGTGCTTTGATATGCGAAGTCCTAACCACTAGACCACAAGGGAAGTCCCTAAAACTTACATTTTTAAACCTGTCTCTATAATTTACTTGGAATTTATTTTTTGATATATGTGAGTTATACATTGTGTGAGTAAAATGAATTTTTTTCCATATGGATACTCAATTGTCCCAACACCATTTTTCATATCAGTGTTTTGTGAGCCCCTGTCTTAATTTCTATAGCTGTATAGAGCTGAACTTTGAGCAACACACAGGTTTGAACTGCATGGATCCACTTACACATCGATTGTTTTCAATAAGAAATAGTACAGTAGTACAGAATCCAAGGTTCGTTGAATTTGTGGATGTAGAACTGTGAATACAGAGGGCTAACTATAAGTTACAGTTGGATTTTCTGTTATGCAGAGGGCTGGTGTCTCTAACCCCACACATTGTTCAAGAGCCAACTGTAATAAATTTTGATGTCTGGTAGGACAAGTCCTTCCACACTGCTCTTCTTCAGGAGTGTCTTTGGCTAATCATGGCAATTGTGTTTCCATATAAATTTTACTTTTTATTAAAATTTTATGTATTTGGCTGCACTGGGTCTTGTGTCGTGTGGGATCTAGTTCCTTGACCATGGCTCGAAACTGGGCCCCCTGCTTTGGGAGCATAGAGTGTTAGCTGGACCACCAGGGAACTGAAGTGAAGTGAAGTGAAGTCACCCAGTCGTGCCTGACTCTGCAACCCCGTGGACCACCAGGGAAGTCCCCCACAAAAATCTTAGAATTAACTTATAAAATTAGCAAAATAAACTATTATTAAATAAAAAAGCAAGTTACTCAATGAGTCCTATGCCATTTATTTTTAAAATAAGCTTTATAAAGTATTAATTTTCTATTTAACTTATTTCTGTAATGTAGAATTTTTTAATTTGCATGAATTTTGCATTTAAAATTTGCTATCCAGGAGTAAACAATTTCCATTTTGAAATGACGTTATGATTTATCAGTATGATATGTAGCCATTGAAAGTGTTGATATCTATGATTTTCAAAAAGTACATAAATTGTAAGCATGTTACTTTTATGGTCTAGACTTTTCTGCTATTAAAAAATCTCCATTTATCTATCAGGAGCTTAATAAACTTGGAAAACTTTAAGAACTTAAAACTAAGAGTAATACAAGACAGTGAAACAAGTCATCAGTGAGATATAAGATATGATTACATTAAAGATACTTCATACACTGTAAGGGACTTTCTTGGTAGACCAGTGGCTAAGACTCCATGCTCCCAATGTAGGAGGCCTGGATTTGATCCCCGTTCAGGGAACTAAGATCCCACATGCTGCAACTAGGAGTTCACGTGTCACAACGAACGATCTCAACTGCAACTGAGACTCTGCACAGGCAAATAAAAACAAAAAAAAAATTTTTTTTTTTTAAAGATTCTTCATATATTGTAACTGAGTGCTTGCCCAGTCCTGTCCAACTCAGCAGCCCTTTGGACTGTAGCCTGCCAGGTTCCTCTGTCTATGGGACTTTTCAGGCAAGAATACTGGAGTGGTTGCCATTTTCTCCTCCAGGGGACCTTTCCAACTCAGAAATCAAATCCATGTGTTCTGTGTTTCCTGCATTGCCGACGGATTCTTTACTGCTGAGCCACAGGGGAAGCCCATACATTGTAATTAGTCGTAAGTTAAATTCAAATACAGATAATGCACCAAAGTTTTACGTTGCATTAACGTTATAGCTCCTATCATTCTGGACATAACTTGCAATGGTAGAAAAATAAGTTTTATAGTAGATTTCATTGCCCTGAAGTATGAGTTGCATGATTTATGATCCTGTTCTACAGGAGTCATTTTTATCATTTCCAGTAGTCTCAAATTTTAGGCTTTTATCTGTTGTTCTCAATTTAGCCAATAATTTTAAAATTCCGTGGCAAATGTTACAAAACTAAATGACTATGTGAATACATTAATACATTGCCTTAAATCAAAAGCTACATCAGCTTCACAGTAAACCGACCTCTGAATATCTGTATTTCTGAACCTGCCAGCGGGGGCCAGTGCAGGACAGCCAAGGGCACAGAGCGTGGAATAAGGCTATGGCTGCAATCTTGTTTCTACTTTCAACTGGACTGTGTACGTGCAAAAAAGGACTTTGTGAAGGAACTCTGCCACCTGTGTATAGGACAGCATCCATGCCTATCTTCCTGGATTCTCCAGAGGTTTAGAAAAATTTTCCCATTAAGACATAACATATAGTTAATTCACATCTATTTTTTTTGTTATTCAAAGTGTGATGGGTCAACCTAAATGCCTATCAATAGGACATGCTAAACTAAACTAGGATAGAGTATACTGTGGAAATATTGTGTAAGGTTCAAAACAATGAATTAGATTTTTATGTATCTATATGGAGAGATGCCAGGATTTATTATTACATGAAACAAGTGTTATAGTGAAACAATATGTACAATGTGATTCTCTTTGTGTTAAACACCCCACCATTTGCCACATCTGGATGGATACCTATCAAGATGACAAGCTTGGCTCCTGGATGGAATTGGATGGGAATCAAGAGGAATTTTTGACCTCTTTATAGTCGTATACATTTAAAATTTTTAATTTCCTTTTTATTCATTTTTAAAATAAAGTTTTTCATTTTATATTGGAGTAAAATGTTTTGTTAGTTTCAGATGTACAGCAAAAAGATTTAGTTATACATACTTATTTTATTTTTCGGATTCCTCTTCTATATTACAAAATATTGAGTAGAGTTCCCTATGCTATCCAGTAGGTCCTTATTGATTATCTTTTTTATATATAGTAGTATATGTATATGTTAATCGCAACCTCCTAATTTATCCCTCTCCCCCACCTTTCCCTGATAGCTCAGTTGGTAAATAATCCGCCTGCCATGCAGGAGACCTCGGTTTGATTCCTAGGTCGGGAAGATTCACTGGAAAAGGGATAGGCTAGCCACTCCAGTACTCTTGGCCTTCCCTTGTGGCTTAGGTGGTAAGGAATCCCCATGCAACGTGGCAGACCTGGGTTTGATCCTCGGGTTGGGAAGATCCCCTGGAAAAGGGAAAGGCTACCCACTCCAGTATTCTGGCTTGGAGAATTCCATATAGTCCATAGGGTCGCAAAAAGTCAGACACTTTCACTTTCCCACCTTTCCACCTTGGTGACAATAAGTTTGTTTTCTAAGTCTGTGAGTGTCTGTTTTGTAAATAAGCTCATTTGTATCATTTGTTAGAATCTGTATATGAGCGCTATCACATACTTGTCTTTGTATCATTTCCTTCACTTAGTATGATGATCTCTGGGCCCATCCATGTTGTGTGTCATATATATATTTTATAAGAACAAGAATGAATATATGACTTGTTGGATTGAAAGCAGACTTTATACAAGAAATGTAGTAAACAGAAAACAACTAAGTTAGCCTTTAGCATTGAATGTTTGCCAGCTGTTTGAGTTTGAATTTGAATTATGTCAAAGTAGAACATTTATATTTTGACATGATAAAAAGCTTTGACCTGCATCCTCTAGTTTTACCCTAATAACAACCAAATGGGATAGATAGGATTGGTGATGTCTCTGTTTTACAGTTGAAAATACAGTCTCAGAATTTATTACTAGTAAAATTATGAATTCTCTGCTATATTGGTTTATATTCATGTTATTACTATATTTACTTATCACCTAGTTTATAATTTAATTGGCTCAGATGAGACACTAAAATTAATCTTTGCACAAACCAAGTATGTACTATTGCTTCAAACTAATTCATTTCCCAAACACATGCCAAATAAATAAAATTCCACATAAGTGAAGTCTTTGTTTTTGTTTCTCTTTCACCTTGCTCTCCCTCTTCCTAATTTTTAGTTCTTTCTAGATATGACCCTAGTTTTCTTTCTGGTATAGTTTTCTCTCAATTAACTGTCATATTTCTCTCCTACGTATAGATGCACAATAATGTAAATTTTACTTTTTCCAGGGGCATGTACTTTTTAATCAGGATCTCTTGAGGAACAGCCTCCAAACTCAAATGAATGCAACTTTGGACTAGATGATCTCTGATACAGCTCTAACATCCAGGATTCAATGTTTCTATCACTAATGACATTTCAGGGAGCTATCATGGACATGAGGAAAAAATATTTTTATCTGGAAATACCAAAAGCCCCTCAAATCACTTGGCGTAGCACCTGCCTTCTCATCTTGCCTCCAAGTACTGGCTGTGCACAAACAGAAGGAAAGAGAACACTTAAAAAAAACTGAGTTTGTCACCGCTCTCTGCTTCTATGGCAGAGTAGTCTGGGGATTATGAGGTCGAGAGTCTCAAGAACTGAGCTCTAATCTAGATCCGGCATGATTTCTGTGGCTATGAACAAGTAATGTCATTTTCTCTGTATGTCAAGGAAAGTTCCGTGATGTAATGGAAAGAAAAGGGCTTTGACCACAGCTCACTGTTTATTCATCCCATTCATTTTTTTTAAAAAAAGAAAATATGTATTACATCCTAAGTAGGTAGTATGGCAGGTTCCAGAGAGACAGTGGTGAACAAAATGGGGTTCTCTCCCTTTGTAGTGAGGTGAAAGTCGCTCAGTCATGTCCAACTCTTTGCAACCCCATGGACTGTAATCCATGGAATTCCCCAGGCCAGAATACTGGAGTGGGTAAGTCTTTCCCTTCTCCAGGGGATTTTCCCAACCCAGGGATCAAACCCAGGTCTCCCACATTGCAGGCAGATTCTTTACCAGCTGAGCCACAAGGGAAGCCCAAGAATGCTGGAATGGGTAGCCTATCCCTTCTCCAGGGTATCTTCCTGACCCAGGAATCAAACTGGGGGTCTCCTGCATTACAGGCGCATTCTTTACCAACTGAGCTATCAGGAAAGCCCTCTCTTCCTGTAAAGTGTACTATTAATTGATTCTGAACATCTTTTCACTTCCTGAGTTCACTCTCCTTTGCGTAAAACGTGTTCAGAATAATCTTCATATTCCATAAGAATTACTGTTACAGTGATCCTTTTCTCCTGGTTTTTTTTTGGCTGCGGTGGGTCTTCACTGCTTCGCACAGCTAGTTGGGGCGAGTGGGGGTTACTCTTTGTTGCCGTTGCGCTGCTTTCTTTTGTTGTGGAGCCTGGGCTCTAGGTATACAGGCTGCAGACAGGCTCAGCAGTTGTGGCTCTCAGGGCTCTAGAGCACAGTTCAGTAGTCGCAGCTCTGGGGCTTAGTTGCTCTGTGGCGTGTAGAATCTTCCCGGTCCGGGGATGGAGCCAGAGTGCCCTGCATTGCAGGTGTATTCTTACCCACTGTGCCACCAGGGAGTCCGGTGATCCGTTGTTCTGATGAGCAGGTTGTGTTCCTTGGATGTACTAGCTGGAAGAAAATATTGAGAACTACTTATCTAGGTCAAGTTCTTCATTTATATAGGTTGACAGAGGACTCAGAATGACTAACTGGCCATCCTGGTATTCTTTTTACTTACCACACACTGCAATTTCTTCACAACCTTTAAGAACTTTTTGCAACTTTGGGGGCTCTTTCCTTCCCCTTTAACCTGGCCTGTGTGCTCCAGCCCATTTATAGCACTGTACTCAGTGTTAAGTGAGAGCAAACTGTGAATGCATTTCATTTTGCTGGACTCTTCCTTAGTGATATGCCATTTCTTTCTTGAAATCCAACCATTTAGTAAATTTGAAGTGTTACTTCTTTTCTAAAGTCATGGCCCATCAACATGATGAAGATTTTCACCAAGAATCTGAATGCACTTTATAACTTAGCTTATTATTATGATCCTTAATCTGTGTGATTATCCTTTTACCCTAAATAATAAACCATATTCTGTTGCTTTTTTCATTCACTGGTTGCTCTGTGTGTGTGTGTGTGTGTGTGTGTGTGTGTTAGTTGCTCAGTCATGTCCGACTCTATGAGCCCACCAAGCTTCTCTGTCCATGGGATTCTCCAGGCAAGAATACTGGAGTGGATTGCCGTGCCCTCCTCCAGGGGATCCTCTCCACCCAGGGATTGAACACAGGTTTCCTGCACTACAGGTGGACTCCACCATCTGACGGAGAAGGCAGTGGCACCCCACTCTAGTACTCTTGCCTGGAAAATCCCATGGATAGCGGAGCCTGGTAGGCTGCAGTCCATGGGGTTGCAAAGAGTGGGACATGACTGAGCGACTTCACTTTCAATTTTCACTTTCATGCATTGGAGAAGGAAATGGCAACCCACTCTAGTCTTCTTGCCTGGAGAATCCCAGGGATGGTGGAGCCTGGTGGGCTGCTGTCTCTGGGGTCGCACAGAGTCGGACATGACTGAAGTGACTTAGCAGCAGCAGCAGCTACCATCTGAGCCACAAGGGAAGCCTCTGGTTGCTTTGGACAATGTTTTATAATAGAGCTGTGGAATAATCTCTAATTGAATTCTTCAGTCAGTTGAATGGCAATACGATAGCAATAATACCTGACAAGCTTACCACAGAATCCTCTTGTGATTTAAAAAAGAAAAAAAAAAAAAGAGGCAATAAATCCGAGGCAAATTTTGACAATTTCTAAAGATAATACATCAAGGAGAATGACTAAATGGAAAGCAGTCTGGGAGCTGAATCATATTTAAGTTGTTGCAAAACTGACAATTATCACTTATTTTTTTGGTCTGGAGATGCCTAGTGTTGGAGGATATAATTATTGTGTTCAAGTTTTTGAAAGACTATCAAGGGGAAAACATTCTATATTGCTGTAAGCAGCATAACTACTAGCAGTGGAAGAAAGTAAAAGGGAAATAGATTTTGGTAAGAAAGTAAAAGGGAAATAGATTTTGGTTTAGCAGGAGAACTTTCTAACATTAAACGCTGCCCAACAGTTGAGCAGGCTGTCTTACTTAAGGAAGTGAGCGCTCTGAAATTTGAACTGTTGAAACAGAAGTCGGACGTCTATCTGGAGGGAGTGTACAAGAGGGAATTCATGCCCTGGAGGAAGTTGGACTAATGACTTTTAAGGTGTCTTCCAATTCTAATGTTTGTAGGAATGTTCAGTTAACCTGACATTTGAATATATGTGAATTGTTATTTTTTTAAAAAATTGTATTAAATAAATTGTCAATCGACCTAAAAACTGTATGGTCAAGTTTACAGTAAGTAAAATTTGATAAACATAGTGAGAAATCAGGTTTAAGACTGAAAACCCAGATGTCATTAAAGGCAATTAGTGACACTTTTAACAGAAAGGAAGAAGAGAGAGCTATATGGGTTTCGAATGGTGTGTTCTGGCCAAATGACACTTGTCACCGAAAACATAAATGCTACTTTAGACATGCTCAGACGGATTTTTTTTTTTCATTCAGCGGTACCGTACCCGAGAGCAAGAGCGAGTCTTTGGCGAACAAGTCTCCGGAAGCCCTTTCGCGGTAACCCAGCCGCGGAAGACCGCTCCAGCCCGCAGCGGACTCGAGGGTGGGGGATTGGGGGTAAAAGCGGAAGAGGCGCCGCTGGCCGCGGGTCCGAACTACCAGTCCCAGAGGTCCCCGCGGCTCTGCGCAAGCGCGATGACTTGGCGGCAGCGCCGCCGCAGGACGCAGGGAAGCCAACAAGCGAGTGGCGGCGGCTGGGCAGCGGCGGTGGCAGTTCGCGGCGAGAGCTACGGTTCCGAGGCCGAGTGACGGTCCGACGCAGACCTCGGTGCCCTCCTCCGCATGATCTTCTCGGTAAGTGCACGTCCCCGATCACCCCGCGCCCAGTGCGCGGGCTCCTTGCCTGGCGGCGGTGCTGCTCCGGCCTAGGGCCGCAGCCTGCGCCTGACGGCAGGCCACCGGATCCAGCTGACCCCTGGGCCCTGGGCCCTTTCCTCCAGCGAGGGGAGACGTGGGGCCGGGGGCACACAGTCCGGTCCAGAGGGGAGAGGAGGCGGCGCGCAGGGGACCAAGCAGCCTGGGGCGGACAAGAGAGAGGGACGCGTGGGGGATGGGAAGGGAAGGGAGAGCCAGAGGCGAGCGACCTGGCAGCTGGAGAACTGAGAATGGGAGGCGAGAAGGTGTAGTATCCCCTGAGTGCCTCTGGTGAAGATGTCTTGGTTCGGAGACTCTTGACAAGCTGGACTCAAGGGTCTGGGGGTGGAGGGGCAGCCCACCTACCAGAAACATACACACCATACTTGGCATCTTTCCACTTCCTGTTGGAGGTCTGTAAATATGAAGCTGTCGGTTGCTTCCATCGCCTTCCTTCAACTTCGTCTTTCATTGACTGGCAAAATTTAAACGGGTGCTGGCTAAGCAAAGCAGAGAAATAAACAGGTAGTTCTGTCTGTAAATCTGCGTAAAAACAGGGAGGCGTGGTGGTCCGCTCAGATGAGAGGTAAGTCAAAGGAGAACTCAGTGTTTATTTTAAAATTTGTGCTAAAAATCAGTTTGAGCGAAGCTTTAAACTAGAAAGGATTTTAAACCTGGGATTCACCAGTTGGTGGATAGAATTCAGGAGCTCCTTGAACTGAATGAAAACAAAACACGGCTTTATTATCTGATGACTGTATTGTCATTTTCTTCACTTATGAATATAAGCAACAAACCACAGTAGAATTAGCGATGCCTGTGACTTTGTCACCAATATAAATAATAGGTATTTTTGTGTCATGTTTACTGTTGTTGCAGGTATCTCAAAATATCATTTATGATACACTACAGTAAAACATTTTTAAAATATCATTTATGCTTATAATTTCTTTGGATTATGGTATTATTAGACCCACTGTTAGACCTTGTTATTTAATTTGATAATAAAGGTGCACATATATTACAGTATCAGGGTTTTCTTTTTTCATTCTTTTGCTAATAGTTCAGTATAATTAATTTCTTTTGTGGTCGCACATAGTTAATTATGGGCTTCCCTGGTGGCTCAGATGGTAAAGCATCTGCCCACAATGCGGGAGACCCAGGTTCGATTCCTGGGTTGGGAAGCTCCCCTGGAGAAGGAAATAGCAATCCACTCCAGCACTCTTGCCTGGAAAATCCCATGAACGGAGGAGCCTGATAGGCTACAGTCCATAGGGTTGCAAAGAGTCAGACAGGCCTGAGCGACTTCACTTTCATTATGTAGTCAATTATGCATTTAAAAGCAATCTGAGAAGGGGGTCCATAGGCTTCACCAGACTACCAAAGAGACCCGTGGTTCAAAAATACTAAGAATTTCTGAAGCAGAAATAAGTTTTGGGGATCTGTAAGTTGGCTTGCAAGAATATTTGGATCATTAGATAAGAAAAAAGTCAAAGCAGGTAGGACAATAATGTAGATGAAAGAGGGAATTTTTGTAATCAGGGAAATAAAAAAAATCTGACTGTAATCAGAGTAATAGTTTTGAAAAAGAGTATGGACCACAGATATTTCTCTCAACAAAATAATCTGAGGAAGAAAGGGAAGTGAGTACTTTGGCCCTTAGATTTTTTTGTGTGAAGGCACCTCCTGGTTCTAAATGATTAAAGGAATTGAGCCCTCCAAACTCTTGTGTAAGTCTGTGAAAGAAAATTCTAGTGTGTGCTATTTCTCTTTAAGTCATGTCGGTAGTGTGACTTTTAAAGGAGGGGAGAATATTCTAATTTTTCTATCTTTTTTGGGATGCGGGGCCACACCGTGAGGATTGTGGGATCTTAGTTCTGTGACCAGGGATCAAACGCGGACTCTGGCAGTGAGAACACTGACTGCCAGGGAATTCCCCAGACTAATTTTTCTATCATTAAGTGAAAACCTGCAGGATCTCTCTTCGAGTCTGTTTTCCTCTTGCTGTTCTTCTTTTCATACATGACAGAAAGTAAACGTACAGCTTAGAGTTGAAGAGTTACTAAGTCTTTTTCTTAAAATTTCATTTGAAATTCTTGAAGTTCAGCTGCTTTTTGGCCTCAGATTTCTCACTGACAAATCACTCTTAACATTTTTTCAGAATGTGTGTGACTGGAAGTTTGCACCTGTTTGTAAAGCACCTGTCAGCATCTTGTGTGAGATATTTTCCCCTCTAAAATAATAGCTATAATGAAAAACCAGTGCAGCAGACTTTTTCTAGAAAGGATTAGGGGAGGGTATGGAAAGCTGAGGAAGAGTCTTTTGTGAAATAGATGTTGGTGCTGAAATACTTTGTGTTGACTTAAACACACCGTGTTACAAATCACTGTCTTGGGGAGGTCTTGCCAGATACGTTCTGTGTCCTTACCCTGCCTCTTTCATCATTCTTTCTCCCCCGCCCCTTTATTTTATTTATAGCATGTACCTATCTGGCATCGTATTACTTGTATATTTGTGTATATTTATACCTAAAAGATCAGGAGAATTTAGATTGGAACTACGACTACTAAATGGGACAGTGGAGATTGGGGAATGCTGTGTGGATATGTCATTTGAACTGGACGTTCAGTCGTAGATGTGATTAGCTACAGGGATACTGGAGAAAGGCCTCAGGTACAGGGAACAACTTGAACAAAGACGAGGACAGAGGAGTTTGTAAATCAAATAAACATCTAAGTCAACAGCTTGCCCCCACCTCCCTCCCATCCATCCATCCATCCATCCATCCAGTGCGTTAGGTCTGTAAAAGGAAAAATGGAAGAGAAGATTGGGATGAACAAAGGCTGAGAAATCTAGGCTCCCCGTGAGAGTATGTGACCATTTGCCTCCAGATGGATCTCTCCCTCCTAGAGCCCACCACAGTGACATTGCTCACAGGGAACCTGAAGTCTTTATGCTGAAGAACCAGAGAGGCAGCCTGGGGAAATGAAGAGTGTGGGGTGTGGAGTTAAACAAATCTAGTCTTGAATTTCTGTCTGCTGCATAATAGCTGGATGATTAGGCAGTAAGTTATTTGACTTCTCTAAAGCTATTTCCTCCTCTGTATAATGGAGGCGATAAATAGTTGTCATATAGGATTAACCCCAGAAGTAACTTCAGGAACATGGCTTTCACTCAGTAATTGCTGGTTATCTTTTGGCATTCCAGCTTTCAACGTGCTTTCACCCTTTTCTACCTTCATGCCACGTCCCTGACTTCAAAACAGCCACTCCTCTTCTGGCGCCTTCTTGGGCACAGTGTTGTCACTTCCCACTTCCCCCAGTCGGCTTTGCTGTGAGTTTGTGAACAATTTTCCAGGGGTGACACTTAGCACCATACAAGGTGAGAATGGCATTCTGGAAATGGCAACAATGTGTATTAACTTTTGTTGAGTGCACCTAACAATACAAAATTTTCCACTCTTTAAATGTAATGTGCTTCAGTTTAGTTTATTTGGAAAAATTACCCCTGATATTTGCAGAAAATTGAAGCAGGAAAGTAGATACATTCCCAACTGTAAGATGTTTCACTTTTATTTATTATTATTTTTAGTAGTGAGTGTATTGGGGAGTTGGCTACACATTCTCCAGGATAAAGTATGATTTTTTTGAGAGGTTTAAAGTCTGATATGTTAAAAAAAAAGTCTGATATAAGTGGGATTCTTAGGGTGAATTGGGGGGATGGAAGGGAGGTTCAAGAGGGAGGGGATATATGTATACTTAGGGCAGAGTTTCGTGTTGTATAGCAGAAACCAGCATGACATTATAAAGCGATTATCCTCCAATTAAAAATAAATTAAAAAAAATAAGTGGAATCCTTTTTACATGCTTAGGAAAGACCAAAAATAATTGAAAAATAATTTCTTCTCAAGTGACTAATTAAATTTTCCCCTTCAGCTTTATGTTTATTCACCACACACATTTCCTTCTCTTTAGCTAATGTTTTCTTAGGTAAGAAGGATTTTAGCTGTGTTTTTGTTTTTTTTACACTTGAACTGCCTAGAACACAAATTCTATATGTTTGCATAGAATTATCTGTGGCTTTAACTCTTAAATCCTAATCAAGAATTCATTTGTAAAGGAACAGTTTCTGTATTGTGTACAGACAAAGCTTTTGACACAAATTGTTTGACTTGTGGTTTGTAAAATTATGGATAATTAAAATTTCCTTCTTTGTGCTTACCTGCTGCTGCTGCTGCTAAGTCGCTTCAGTCGTGTCCGACTCTGTGCGACCCCAGAGACGGCAGCCCACCAGGCTCCGCCGTCCCTGGGATTCTCCAGGCAAGAACACTGGAGTGGGTGTGTGCTTACCTATGTTTTCTTATTTTTTGGATTATGTTTCAGCATGGATTATGATTTTGTAAAAATACTTTCAGAAGGGAAGTTCTTCATTGTTTCTAGGCTGAAACCTGGTTTTGAACTCTGCAATTCAAAGGTCAGAAAAGTGATGAGTATCTGTTGATACTTCAAGTTCTCATATTTAATAAACAAATGGTTGAGCAAATGTTTAAGAAAATACAGACTTCCTAAGGGTCTTTAGAATGTCTTTTTTCTTTTCCTTTTTAAGTTTGAAGATAAACTATATACTTCTTAAGTATTTATACCCAAAAAGTAAAATATAACGTATGCTAACAGTGTAATTGAATTGTATGTATTAAGCCAAAATTATCTGTGTATTCACCTTTTCTGTAAGCCATTTAAAAAAGATAAGACTACATAAAAAAGAATGAAATATTGCCATTTGCAGTAACTTAAGTGGACCTAGAATATATTGTACTTAGTAAGTCAGAGAAAGACAAATATATGATATCACTTATATGTGGAATCTAAAAATAATGCAAATGACTTTATATTCAAAACAAAAACAGACTCATGGACATAAAAAATAAACCTATGGTTATCAAAGGGGAAAGAGGGTAGGGGGTTGGTGGGGTAAATTAGGAGTGTGGGATTAACAGATATAGACTACTATACATGAAATAGATAAGCAACAAGGATTTACTGTATGGCACAGGGAATTATAACCAGTGTCTTTAACCTTAAAAAAGATACCTATCAATATATAGATAGATATCCATATGTACCTATCTTCTTGTGTGTGTGCGTATGCTCAGTTGTGTCCGACTCTTCATGACCCCAGGGACTGTAGCCCACCAAGCTCCTCTTGCCCATGGAATTTTCCTGGCAGAATACTGGATCAGATTGCCATTTCCTACTCTAGGGGACCTTCCCCACCCAGGGATCAAACCCTCACGTCTTGGGTCTCCTGCATTGGCAGGTGGGTTCTTTGCCAATAGATAAAAGATAGATATACATATCTGAATCACTCTGCTGTATACCCGACACTAACACAATATTGTAATCAACTCTACTTCAATAAAAAGATGATAAACAATACAAGGCTTTAAGCAGACCGTAGCTGTATAAACAGGCAAGATGTCTGCTCATTAATTTAAGATGTCTGTCTGAAAGGGTGCCTGCTTGGTCTTGTTCCCATGTAATGCCTGTACACCCACGCTGGAGACTAGTCG
The DNA here is from genome assembly GCA_006410615.1 of Neotragus moschatus. Taxonomy (NCBI): domain Eukaryota; kingdom Metazoa; phylum Chordata; class Mammalia; order Artiodactyla; family Bovidae; genus Neotragus; species Neotragus moschatus. The sequence continues at coordinate 25,546 of SJYA01001631.1, forward strand.
TCAAATGTGTTCAGTTCTATTTTTTTCTCTTCCTAATTTATATTTTCAATTTATTTTCTCTGAATCTTTGAAAGGATTAATATTGGGGAATTTAAGACAGAATATTTAATCAAGGGATGTTAGCCTATCCCTTTTTTTTCAGGATCAGAATCAAATTATCTTCCCAAGCAATTCAAATTTTATCTAAGTACATCTATTTTAAAAGTTTTTAGGACTTAGGCTGAAGTCATCTATTTTCAGCCCACTCTGAACTGTCTCCTTTCACTTTCTAATGGAGAATTCTGACCCATGTCTTAATTTTACTTCCACTGTTTATAAATCCTGACTACCTGACAAAAATACATTAGGTCTGAAAGTCATAGCATTTATGCCAGAATTGCGAAATGTTTACAAATATGGATTTCGGTGTCCAAAAGGCTTAGGGAAGAATAGATTAATTCTTTTTACAGAATTTATTTCATCTTTACCTTCTTTAGACCTCAAGGAATCTAACTTTGATTTTTCTAAAACAAAGTGCTTTTTAATATCGAATTATTCAAGGGCCTGGTGGGGAAACTTGGATTCTGATGGAAAGTAACTTATTAAGTAAGCTTTCCTCTAAGTTTCTGTTTGTCGCTGTTCAGTTGCTAAGTCTGACTCTTTGCAACCCCATGGACTGCAGCACGCCAGGCTCCTCTGTCCTCCTCCAACTCCGAGTTTGCTCAAATTCATGTAAAGTTTTTATTCCATCATTGCAAAACATCATGATAGCAGTAATGACAATAACAGCTAACATTTATTGACTTCCTTTTTTGTAGGCATTATGTAAACTAAAGTTTAAAATTCCATAATTCTATGGAGGCATCTTAATGGTTAATTTGTTTTTGTAAAGCCATTTGACTAATGAGATTTATTTATTTTTTTTGTGGTCCAGAATGTTCCTTTTAGGTAGAACACAGTGATAATAATGCTGTTTGAAGTTTGATAGTGTTTGTAATTTTATGAAGTACCATTTTGGTAAATGTGATGACACAGACATGTCAGTCTGGTGTTTACATGCTTTCCTTAAATTTGAGGGTGTACTCTTGGATCTTGAAACAGGCTTTACCAGTATTACAGCTCAGCAAAAATGCAGCTGAAGCTCAGAGTTCTCTTTCTGCTCTTCTATCTGGTAATTTTGTGCACCCACTGTATTTAGGGAAGAAACTTAAGTTTATGCTGGGGACAAAAGCTTCCTCAAAGCATGTGGGTGGTGAAATCTCTCTCTCAAAGGTTTGTAGAGTGTTCTAAGGCTTACATAACATGAAAGTTCCTGATATGTTTCTAGATCAGGTGGATGTTTTTGTGTTACTTACTGCCTTTGGAGGAAAAGGGGATATAATTTTAATACCATTGCAGTTCTGCTTATTAGCATATAGTGTGTTATTGTTCAGCTGTACCTAGAAATTAAGTACTGTGTCCTTTTTGTTGGACTTGAAAATTTCACAGTTTTAATTATTCACACAATTTGTCTGGTCTTGAGTGTTTAAGTAATTGTACTAGCAAATCTTTAAGCAGGGGAGCTTTTAGTGCCCAGTTTTTATTATGTTTTCCTTATAAAATTTTTTTGAATTACTAAAGTAATAAATATTCTTTGTTAAAAAAAACTAAAAATAATGCAAAAATGAAAAATTTTTTCCCTACCTGCATGTGCATATACTATATGATTTGGAATTATTTTTTTCCCCCCAGAATTATAGTTAATTATAGTTAACACTTGTTAAGTGCTTTACGTATGTTAACCCATTAAACCCTCACAACCTTATGAACATGCCCGTCAAAGTTTCAATTTTACATCCATTTGCATATGAAGAAACTGAGGCAAGGAAAAGTAATTAGCCAAAGGCTGCATAACTAGTGAGCAGCAAAACTGAGATGTGAACTCAAGAAGTCTTGCTCCGGGATTGTGTTTTAACTAACCTTGGACTGCCTCTGGGATCTTACCTTGCATACCATTCTGCAGTTTGCCTTTTTTCACTTAGTGGAACCTGATAGGCATCCGGGTCTCCTGCATTGTAGACAGACGTTTAACCGTCTGAGCCACCAGGGAGGTCCTCCATGTACCTCTGTCTTCTTAGTAATCATGTGGTAGTACATGGAAGGCCGATTCCCTGGTGGCCCAGTGGTAAAGAATATGCCTGACGGTGCAGGAGAAGAGATGCAGGTTCGATGCCTGAGTCAGGAAGATCCCATGGAGAAGGAAATGGCAACCCGCTCCAGGATTCTTGCCTGGGAAATCCCATGAACGGAGGAGCCTGGCAGGCTACAGTTGATTGGGGTCACAAAAGAACATGACTTAGCAGCTAAACAAGTCCATGGAAGGCGTACCATAATTTACTTAATGTCTTTCATGCTTCATCTTGTTTAACTGTCCCATTAGTAATGATTTCAAATAAGATTTTAAACAGCCAAGATTTTAAAATGAAAATAGTGCGCATACATTAGTATTTACTAAGTATTGCATGTTAGCTGTCCAGGTGTTTTATTCTGTCAGTTGTGTGGTCTAATAAAACCTGAGCTTAATCCACAAGCTGTTTGTTATGTGTTGAATTTCATTATTTTCACGGTTTTTCTTTTTTAGCTCTGGAAAATTAATTAATGGATCGGGGGGGGTAAAATTGACCTTTGGATTATATTTATTTTTGGTAGGGTTTGGAGTTTTGATGTCATAACACGAAGTGCTGTACTCTTAATTTGAATTTTGGGTACTATCTGACTTTGAATTAGGTACTTACATCTTCAGAGCTGTGTGTCTTTCAGTTCCTTGTACTTGTGCCAGGAATAGTTGGTACCAAGTCTATTTTTTTAAACAATGTTTTACTTTTGTTTCAAAAATGTCAACCAAAGATATTAGAAAGTGTCAGTCGTTTCCATGTTTTCCCCTCACGATACACATTTCTTCATTGTAAAGAAATGTCCTTTTTTTGGTACCTTAATAGTTATTTCAGACATACTCATTGGGAAGTTAGTAGGTGTGTCCAACTTAAATTTTGTTGCTGTTCTTTAATCATTTTGGAACTGAGTTAGCAGCAGCTTGGCTGATTCCTAAGTGGAGCATTGCTCTTCATTATTCAGTCGCTTGTTTATTAATTATTTATAAATTTATACGTTGATTCAGTACCTGCTAAACACCGGTTCCTCTGCCTAGTAATGGAGATACCAAGATGACTGTGTCCCTGTTTCAGGGCACTTGAAGTTTTGTTGAGAAAACAACGTTCTGTTGCAAATAGTCTATGTGAAAATGTCTGACTCAGGAGGCTGGTTAAGGCTTCTCAGTTTGGGCTGGGCCCCTCTGCCTGAATGGGACTTAGCTGACCACTGAGAGGAGTAAGCAGAGGGTTCTAAACAGAGGGCCTGCAGAAATCCAGTCTCTGACGACTCAGAATTGTCATCAGAATGTCATGTATCCCTGTGAGAATGCGGGTCCCTCAAGAGCAGACCTTAGCCTGCGCTGCTCATCAGCGCCTCGCACTTCATAGGTGTTTCGTAGACATTTCTTGAATGGGTGAGTGAAGCAAGTATGTTAAATACAGCCTTACTGTCCTTGTCTGTCCATTTTCTGGAAAGAGCTGAGCTCCTTATTTTTAATACCTGATGATTTTTAGAGTATGTAATTTAAAGAAACATAAAATGAGTAAGAAACTATTCCTGCATTGAAAGAGGTAAGTCTTGGAAGGGGAAACACATGTAGACAAATCATTGTAATTCAACATGATTATATTTATGAAAAAATTTGCGGTGGACACCCATCTCTGGTATGGGTTGGTTACGTCCCTGAAAAGTGGTGGGTAATTAAAATCCTGTACAGCTAACATTGTAGTAGGTCATTAAAAGATGACGGTCATTTTTTTGCCTTGTCACATTAGTATAAATAGTACATGAATACTATGATGAAATGTACGTATATAATGAACAAAAAAAGTAACTGGCAGTTCTGTCAAGGTTTAGGCAGTAGTATATAGCAGTGTTTACCATGTTTGATCCTTGAGTAACATCAGAATTTTTCCTGAGTCTGCACACTGCTTTACTGTTGTTTATTTAAAATGTCTTTTTTGGGACCCCTTAAAAATAATTTTAAAGAAGCTTTATGTTATTACCATAATGAGAGGCTACTATCTCTTGCCCTAAATAGAAACCAAGTTACATATAATAAAAACGCACCAGTGTTATAAAAGTTAGCTTGCTGCTGTTTGTAGGAGGTGCTGAGTTTGAGATCTGCTGTCCTTTAACTGAAAGGAGAGATTAGCAGGTGTTGGGCTTCCCTGGTAGCTCAGCTGGTAAAGAATTTGCCTGCAATGCAGGAGACCTGGGTTCGATCCCTGGGTTGGGAAGATCTCCTGGAGGAGGACATGGCAACCCACTCCAGTACTCTTGCCTGGAGAGTCCCCATGGACAGAGGAGTCTGACAGGCTACAGTCCATGGGGTCACAAAGAGTCAGACACCACTGAGCGACTGAGCACAGCATAGCAAGTGTTAGGGAAATGTTGAAGACAGATTGGGGCCTCGCTTAGGTTTTCTCCATGATGTGAATAGGAGAACTGAAAGAGACTTTAAGATGGAGTAACTTTCCCACCCAGTGTCATAAGGGAGGAAGGACCTACCCTATTTGTTAGAGGCAGTTCCCCCAGCACTTAGCAGTGGGAAGAGACTCGGGGGCTGGGCCTCAAAGGAGAAATTTGAGTTCACTTAAAGATAAGGAAGATAAGGACCTAGATCTGATAGAGTGCCTGATGAACTATGGAATGAGGTTCATGACATTGTACAGGAGACAGGGATCAAGACCATCCCCATGGAAAAGAAATGCAAAAAAGCAAAATGGCTGTCTGGGGAGGCCTTATAAATAGCTGTGAAAAGAAGAGAGGCGAAAAGCAAAGGAGAAAAGGAAAGATAGAAGCATCTGAATGCAGAGTTCCAGAGAATAGCAAGAAGACATAAGAAAGCCTTCTTCAGCGATCAATGCAAAGAAATAGAGGAAAAGAACAGAATGGGAAAGACTAGAGATCTCTTCAAGAAAGTTAGAGATACCAAGGGAACATTTTGTGCAAACGGGCTCGATAAAGGACAGAAATGGTATGGACCTCACAGAAGCAGAAGATATTAAGAAGAAGTGGCAAGAATACACAGAGGA
>SJYA01001631.1:31896-82274 GCA_006410615.1 Neotragus moschatus
AAGCTGAAACTCCAGTACTTTGGCCACCTCATGTGAAGAGTTGACTCACTGGAAAAGACTCTGATGCTGGAAGGGATTGGGGGCAGGAGGAGAAGGGGACGACAGAGGATGAGATGGCTGGATGGCCTCACTGACTCGATGGGCGTGAGTCTGAGTGAACTCCGGGAGTTGGTGATGGACAGGGAGGCCTGGCGTGCTGCGATTCATGGGGTTGCAAAGAGTCGGACATGACTGAGCGACTGAACTGAACTGAACTGAACTGAGGCTTCGTGTGTGTGCGTGCGTGCGTGTGTGCATGTGGATGCTCAGTTGTGTCCGACTCTTTGTGACCCCGTGGACTATAGCCTGCCAGGCTCTTCTGTCCATGGGATTTTTTCAGGCAAGAAAGCTGGAGCAGATTACCATTTCCTCCATCAGGGGATCTTCCCGACTCAAGGGATTGAACCCATGTCTCCTGCAGTAGGGAGGAGAGTCCAGGAATGAGACTACTCAGATGATGAGACTCTTCATAGTCTGAAGGGTTGACTGGAGGAAGATGATAATCTTGAATTTTCCTCACCTTTCCCAATAAAGGGCCATTTTGATTTTCTCTTCTCCCACATTGGAAGAAAGCAGAAGGTACACTCAGAGCATAGGTCACTTTGACGATATTGCTTACTCTCTGAGGTCACCTGCCCACAGGAAATCCGTTAGCTTCTAGAGAAAGTGAGTGAGGTGANTCACCTTTCCCAATAAAGGGCCATTTTGATTTTCTCTTCTCCCACATTGGAAGAAAGCAGAAGGTACACTCAGAGCATAGGTCACTTTGACGATATTGCTTACTCTCTGAGGTCACCTGCCCACAGGAAATCCGTTAGCTTCTAGAGAAAGTGAGTGAGGTGACCAAAATGTTCTGGTGCCAATTAGGGAAGAGTTGATGCTTTTGAACTGTGGTTTTGGAGAAGACTCTTTAGAGTCCCTGGGACTGCAAGGAGATCCAACCAGTCCATCCTAAAAGAGACCAGTCCTGGGTATTCACTGGAAGGACTGATGTTGAAGCTGAAACTCCAGAACTTACCTGATGCGAAGAGCTGACTCATTGGAAAAGACCCTAATGCTGGGAAAGATTGAGGGCAGGAGGATAAGGGGATGATAGAGGATGAGATGGTTGGATGGCATCACCGACTCAGTGGGCATGGATTTGGGTGGACTCCGTCAGTTGGTGATGGACAGGGAGGCCTGGCATGCTGCAGTTCACAGGGTTGCAAAGAGTAGGACACGACTGAGCGACTGAACTGAATCTGGATTAGTCCCTAGTAACTTTTTCTAAACTTTCATATACCATTGCTTTAGGAGGATCTACGTTATTTAGTCATGAAGTCCAACTAAACTTGACTTTGTCAGACAGTTTGAAACTTTCGAAGAAGGGAGTTGTCCAGCCTGACATATTAATAGTTGGAAGAGTTGGGTGAATAGAAGAAGCGACCTTGACGGTGAATTAAAGCACTCATTTTGGGGAGGCAGATGGCATGGTGGTTAAAATCTGCGTAAGCCAGGTTCACCTGGATTCTAGTCTTAGCTTTGCTAGTTACTGAGTTGACCTTGGGCAGAATATTTAATTTCCTCAGCAGTAAAAGGTGGGTACGAATACCTTTCAGGAATGTTACACAGATTAAATGAGAATTTCCATATAAAGTACCTGGTTGGTCCCTAGCAATGACAATCCTGAAATGCCCAGTGGTTATTATTGTTTTTGTTTCCTAGGCACGCGTACAGTTTACTGCTGCTACTGCTAAGTCACTTTAGTCGTGTCCGACTCTGTTTGACCCCATAGACGGCAGCCCACCAGGCTCCCCTGTCCCTGGGATTCTCCAGGCAAGAACACTGAAGTGGGTTGCCATTTCCTTCTCCAATGCATGAAAGTGAAAAGTGAAAGTGAAGTCGCTCAGTCGTGTCCGACTCTTAGCGACCTCACGGACTGCAGCCTACCAGGCTCTTCTGCCCATGGGATTTTCCAGGCAAGAGTACTGGAGTGGGGTGCCATTGCCTTCTCCAGTACTTTATTATCACCAGCCAAAACTCTCCTCTTCAAGCTCAACCACTATTACTTACAATGATTTTTTAAAAATTTTGCTATTAAGTGGAAATTAATATGAAAACTGACATTTCCTAAACAATTCTGGCTGGGAAATTTATTTGCCTTGCTTCTTTTGACCAGGAATTAGTGCAAAATGTTAATACAGCTGTGGAACTTTTGCGTTAGGAGGTTTCTGTGTTTTGTTTCTGATCACAGTGAACTGAAAGAAAAAATATTCTTAGTATGATAGTTTAAACAGTGCAGTATGTTACCAGATGTTAGTGGGTTCTGTGACATCAGGTAATGATGAATTACAGTGTTCATGTGCAGTTCTCAAATTCGTATATTTTTTCTTACTGAGAGAAGTTGCTAAATTGCATGCTTAGATTTAGAATTATGTTATTTATGCAACAAAAAATTAAAACAGAATTTACTTTTTAGAACAGTTTAATTTACAGAGAAACCTGGATGATAATGCAGGGAGTTGCCATACACCTGGCATCAAGTTCCTGTTATGGCACATTTGCTACAATTAGTGAACCGGTATTGATAATTATTATTAATTAAAGTTCATACTTTATTCACATTTCTTTAGTCTTTACCTGATGTCCTTTTTCTGTTCCAGGATCTCATCCAGGATATGTTACACTTAGTTGTTATTATCTCTGTAATTTTTGATTGGATCATCTTAATTAACCAAATTATTTGTTTGCAAAACATGCTTTATTCTCAAAATTCAAAGCCATACCTATGTGTGGCATATTGTTACTAAAAATGCTCTTTGATTGAAGCTAGTTGGCTTTTAATTTCACTTTTAATAAGCGTTTATGAGAGTAGGTTTCATCATGTTAGCAAGTAGTCTGTCTTACCTTTTTAGTTGTGTCTGATATTTCACACTCACTTTCATGGAAAGGTTCATTTTGGTTGCCTCTGTCACGTGAAGGACATGCAGTATGTCTCATTGTGTCCTAGCGAAATGATAAAAATTACTCTGCCTCTTTTTTGTGGAGGAACTAAGATCCCACAAGCTGTGCTACATGGCTTGTGGGACTTTACTTCATTGACCAGGGATTGAACCTAGGCCCTTGGCAGTGAAAGTACAGAGTCCTAACCACTGGACCACCAGGAAATTCCCTACCCTGGCTTATTAATAATTGATAAGAATAGTGATGTCCTACATCATAGATTTATACTTCACAATCTTCTCATGTGAACTATACTATTTAGCATATGAAGTAGGTAAGAGGTAAGAGCATTATCCCAGTTTTGAAGATGGGGAAGCAGAAACTTGGGTGAAATCACTAGCCACAGATCACATTACCAGTGGAAGTCAGAGCCCAGTCTTAAATCCCTCAGATCTTCTTACTGTAGGTTTTTTTTTTTTTAGTATCCTTTCCATTGTCTTGTATGAAATAATTTCTATAAAAAATGATAAAGTAGTGAGTGTTTTTCTGTTACTGACTTACAGAGTTGATCTTGAGTTTATTAAATTCCTGAAGCCTGGCGTGCTGCAGTCCGTGGGATCTCAAAGAACCGAGCGACTGAGCAACAGAGAGATGGTTAGATAAACTCTCCCTATTACTTATAAGTTTAAAACTCTTAGCTGCAGATCATTAACTTGGGATGCTTTTGATTAGAAATTTTCATCAGCGAAATCATGAGACATGATTCTCATTCCATAAAACCTTTGAAATGATTTCCCCCTACTTTTGAGTCCTTGAGTCACCGGAGTTCGTTCAGGCATAGTTGCTGACATGTGTAATACCTGTTTCCTCCTTGGAACTTTGAACGCATTTTCTAATTCACGCATTTCACTTTATCTGGTTGTGCTTCCTCTCCATGCTCTGTGTTAGAGTAGGTATGCTTGCTTATCAGGAGTTGACAGGCTTTTTCTGTTAAAGGCCAGATAGTGAAATGTTTTAGGCTTTGTGGGCATGTGGGCTCTGGTGGACTCTGGCAACTATTCAGCTCTGCTGTTGTAGCCCGAGAACAGCCATAGATAATATATAAACAAATGGGCGTGGCTGTGTTCTGGTAAAACTTTATTTGTACAAGTAGGCAACTGGTTAAATTTGACCCACAGGCTGTAGTTTGGCAGCCTCTCCTCTACACAACTGTAGGAACGATACAAAAACCCAGTGTGCTTCACTTCTTCCAACCAAAATCTCCCTCTGGGCTCTCAGTGACAAGTCTTCCTAACATGAGTTAATAAGGTTAAAATCTGACTTAACACGCATAGGTATGCTGCTGCTGTTGCTAAGTTGCTTCAGTCGTGTCCGACTCTATGACCCCATAGACGGCAGCCCACCAGGCTCCCCTGTCCCTGGGATTCTCCAGGCAAGAACACTGGAGTGGGTTGCCACTTCCTTCTCCAATGCATGAAAGTGAAAAGTGAAAGTGAAGTCGCTCAGTCGTGTCCAACCCTTAGTGACCCCATGGACTGCAGCCTACCAGGCTCCTCCATCCATGGGATTTTCCAGGCAAGAGTACTGGAGTGGGGTGCCATCGCCTTCTCCGATGCATAAGTATAATTCATTTTATTTTTGTAGAAAATGTGGTTAAGTGGAACTGAGGTTAATATAGATTTTCAAAGTTCAGTTATTGACCCCTCCCCAAAAAAATTATCTAACTTTGAAAATGCTTGCAGCTTTCAGGGAAAAAAATCAGTTTGTTACTGTGAGATACACATAAAGTTAATTTTAAAATTCTTTGATTTTTACTTAAGTTCTTTTTCTCAGAGCAACTTGTGATAGTGATAATGCAGTTAGCAAAACTATATGAGAACTTCTTGTGTTTGGCTGTGGTACTGGGGGCTGGGCATACACAGCTCTAAGAGATAATTCTCATCCTTTGAGGGGACCCTTCATTCTTGCTGGAAGGACAATCGACATTAAAGATGAAAATAAAAAATAACGGTTCCAATTTAATGGTATGAATAAGCACTGCTCTAGGAGTTCAAAGTTGGAATTTATCACTGGGGCGAACTGTATGGCTGGGAAGGAAGATTTCATTGAGCTAGGCCTTGAAAATTTAAAGGAGCAAATAGGATGAAGGTGAATTGAAAATAAAAATGAAGAGGCGTAAGAGGGTTGTATAGAGAAATAGTGTGAGATTAGGACTGGAGGGGAGGGGTAAAGGAAAACTGGCCCTTAAACATTGGGTTAACAAGTTTGGAAATTATCCTCTGAGAAGTAAGCAATAAATGTTAGTTTTGAACGTGTAGTATTTTTAATGTTTTCAGTACAGTGTGCTTATGGTAGTTAATATTTGTTGATTCTTTTCATAGTGTTTACCTCTCCCCTTTTCCTGTCCATCAGAGACTACATGCTTGTTCTTCCTGTGTTATTTCTTCCTCTGCTTATGAGGCTCCTAACATGAATATGCTACTGAAATGCCTCTTTTTCATTCATACATTCATTCAGCAGATGTGTCCTGATGTACATGGGTTCTCTTCTAGTCAGTGTGAACAGAACTGAAGACAAATTGGGCATAAATCCCTCCTCTTAGGGAGTGTATATTTTCTTGGGGAGATGGTAAATACATAAGATAGATAAGTGAAATGTAACCAGTGCTAACAGGTCCATCCTAAGGGAAATCAGTCCTGAATATTCATTGGAAGGACTGATGCTGAAGCTGAAGCTCCAATACTCTGGCCACCTGATGTGAAGAACTGTCTCACTGGAAAAGACTCTGCTGCTGGGAAAGATTGAAGGCAGGAGGGGTAGGGGACAACAGAGGGTGAGATGGTTGGATGGCATCACCGATTCAATAGATGTGAGTTTGAGCCAGCTCCAGGAGTTGGTGATGAACAGGGAAGTCTGGTGTGCCACAGTCCATGGGGTTTGCAAAGGGTTGGACATGACTGAGTGACTGAACTGAACAAGAAAAACGAAAGCATGGAGACATAAAATGAGCATGTCACAGAGTGAGGGTTGGAATTTTATGTAGGGTGGATGAGAAAGACTTCATTGAAGAAGATGACTCTAAGACCCAAAGGAAGTAAGGGACCCTGGTGGGAAGCAGGTGCGAAGATACTGGAGTGGAAGTATGCCCGGCAGGTTTGAGAATCTGGCTGAAATAGAATGAATGTGGGGGTTGGTGAGAGAGTGATCAATGTCCTTTGTGTGTCTTGATGAGATTATTAATAGTGTCTGCTTTCGTTCCCAGTAGTGTGCCAGTTTGGATGGTAAGTTACATGGTCTGGTAATAGGAGGTAAAGTCAGAGAGCTAAAAGGGGATAGAGGCAGACCATGGAGAGCCAAGAAGAAAGGCTTTTGGAGGATTTTGAGTACAGTGATGTGATTTGACTTAGGCTTTCACAGGCTTTCACTTAGGCTCACTGTGGCCACTGTGTTGAGAATAGGCTGAGAGCAGAGCCTGAAGCAGAGAGCCTGTGGAAAATCTCTTTTGATGCTTCAGTTTTCTCAGTGAAGTAGGAGGCGAGGGGCTGAGAATGAGGAGAGGGGAAGAGGTTGGAGATCTGAGGAGTGAGGATGGTGTAGATTCATTGCCTGGGGATTGGGGAGTGGTGGAGGAACTTGCAGGAGTAACAGAGCGTGTGCCGTCGTCAGTGAGGGCCCGTGTAGGGTTTGTGATCTTGAGTTTGAAGTGGTACTAGCGTGGCTGTGTGTCGGTTTTCTCATTCACAGGTATAAAGTAGGAGCTGGGAGAGCATTAGATTTAACTGGAATTGAGGGTTAGTCAAGTGAGGGGCAAATGGCGGGCTTCCCAGGCAGCACTAGTGATAAAGAACCTGCCTGCCAGTGCAGGTACATGTACTAGATGTAGGTTCGATCCCTGGGTGGGGAAGATCCCCTGGAGGAGGAGCATTTTTGCCTGGAGAATCCCATGGACAGAGGAGCCTGGCAGGCTACAGTCCATAGGGTCACAAAGAGTCGGACATGACTGAAGCAACTTAGCATGCATGCACGGAGCAAATTGAGAGTGCATTCGGCAAGTGATCATAATGATTGACTATGGGGTTTATGCTAGTTGAGTAAGGAAGGAAGCAGAGACAGGAGGAGGCTGAAGGTTAGTTTAAAAAAAATGTATATATATAATATGCTTAATGGCTTGAAATTCTTGATGGGGTCAAATGATCATGGAGTTTGAGAGTTGGAAGGAGAGAGACTATAGTATATGATAGCAGTAAGGGTGAGTAGTAGGTCATATAGTCTGATGAACTTGAAAGAAAATGCTTAGCAAGCTTACCTAGTGTTCTGGATTTATTTAAAATATGTTTACAAAAATGTCTTTGAAGACATTTTGGGCTTTCGAAGGGTTTAGAAGGTGAGTTCTTGTTCAGATATTTGAAGTATTACCTTCACGTGATTTTTTATTTTTAAATATTTATGTATTTGGCCATGCCGGGTCTCAGTTGCAGCCATGTGTTAATTTTTTTTTTTAAGTGAAGGTTTACTTGAAGGTTTTGGCTTCTAAATTGCATAGATTTGTTCATATTTTGCTATGTCGTTGGAAACATTTTATGCATCCTATCTTGAACAGAATTTCGGTTCTAATTGGACTGTGAGCTCCTTGAGATTAGGGGACCTGGCTAGGTTCCAACAATAGCTGATAAGATATTTTGTTAAGTTGTATTAAGGCAGCAAGAAAGGTACAGTTTGAGAATTGCCAGAATATTTTCCTCTATCATTTTATTATGAAAAACTTCTGACAAAGAAACTGTTGAAGTGAAGTCGCTCAGTCGTGTCCCACTCTTTGTGACCCCCTGGACTGGAGCCTACCAGGCTCCTCTGTCCATGGGATTTTCCAAGCAATAGTACTGGAGTGGATTGCCATTTCCTTCTCCAGGGGAACCTTCCCGACCCAGGGGTCGAACCCAGGTCTCCCGCATTGTAGACAGACGCTTTACCATCTAAGCCACCAAGTAGTACATTGATCACCATATACCCACCAACCAGATTCAACAGTGTTTACATTTTGCAGTTTTACAAATCTTTTAATTTTTTTTGACCATGTTCAGGTGAGTTCCAGATATCCTGACACTTCACTTCTACATACCTAAGCGTGCATCTCTGAAAAATACAGTGTTCTCCTGTGTAACCACCGGATTTTTCTGAGCCGCTCCTGGAGAGATCAGGGAAATAGTGAGATGTGCTGGCTCTGTCACCTCTCGCCCGCTTGGCCTCATGCAAGTTCCTTAACATCCCTGAGCCTGAATTCCCGTTGCCGCAAAGTTCCTGTCTCAAAGGGATGTTGTGAGGATGAAGTGTGTAAAGTTCTTAGAACCACACCAGGCACAATTTTCAGTTTATAAAGTGTTTTCTCACATAATACTCAATTGTGGTGTATACCACCACAGCCAGCCCTTGTCACCGGAGTTGGAAACGTCTGCCTCGCCATCTCCATGTATAAGTGTCAGCAAGCTAGTATCTTCTGCCTCCGGTATCTGTCACATCTGCCTGACTCTTTCCACTGCCACTGCAATAATTCTTGCCTGTATCAAGAAGTTCGTAGTGTTTCTTCATCTAGTTCCATCCCTTTCTCCTCATCTTTCTCCTTACTGCCAGAGTTTATGTTCTCAAATATAAACTTAATCATGTTAATCCATTTAAACTCTTTCCCCATCTCCTACAGTCCAGTTTCTTTGTTAACATTGGCTTCTGTGTGCAGTCTGTCTGTAGCTTTATCTCATTATACGTTGAGTCCTCTGCCTCCAGCCTCACTCTTAACACACACAAACACACACGCCCCCAAACTGTAGGAAGTCATGTGTGGTCCTCTGAATATCACACACGTCTGTGCTTTTGCTTGACTGGCTCTGTGTATCTGGAAGTCTCCCCCTTCCCAAGATCTTCTTTTTGTCTGGCAAATTCTTATCCCACCCCTGCCTCCCCGCCCAAATACTCGTCTTTTAAGATCAGACTCAACTTTTCAGTCACTCCTTCTCTTTTGTCCCTGCTCTACATTGTACAGCCTTCAGCATATTATCCGTATTTTGGGGGCAGCCACAAACTTGCATGTCTAATAGAACGGGGGTTCTATTAGATTAGAAAGTCCTTGAGGACTAGGTTTTATCCTTTTTTTTTTGTATCCCTGGTACCTAATGTGTTGCTCATGCCAGGCACAAAATAAATATAGGTATTGTGTCCGTGTTTTATGGAGAAAAAAGCCTGAAGTTTAAAGAATATGCATTATGTACCCAAGGTAACAGAACTATTAATGAAACGTAGAGATCTTTAAGAGCCCATTTCACTTTTATTTTCATTAACTATAATACTTCTCATAATTACAACCATTTTTTCAGTGATTCTGTTCTTAGTCTGTGGATTTAGAGCCCCCTAGAGGATGTTAGAATTCCCTCATGGAAGTTTACAAAGTCATGTGTGTTTTCTTTAGACTGAGTTAATAAGATTATATATGTTTGGCAGCAGACTTTTTGAATGTACATGAATGCTTTTGTGACTTAATACCGAATCATCTTGGTGAAGTAGACATATTTAAAATCTTTGAGAGGAAAGCAGTCTGAGGGTCTTAATACAGGAGACCTGAAATAGTTTGCTGCTGCTGCTGCTAAGTCACTTCAGTCGTGTCCGACTCTGTGCGACCCCATAGACGGCAGCCCACCAGGCTCCCCTGTCCCTGGGATTCTCCAGGCAAGAACACTGGAGTGGGTTGCCATTTCCTTCTCCAATGCATGAAAGTGAAAAGTGAAGTGAAGTCGCTCAGTCGCATCTGACCCTCAGCGACCCCATGGACTGCAGCCCACCAGACTCCTCCACCCATGGGATTTTCCAGGCAAGAGTACTGGAGTGGGATGCCATTGCCTTCTCCAAAATAGTTTGCTAGGTAATTGATAAAGTACAAGAAAGTGTTTTTTTGAAAGCAGTTAAATTCAGGTTAGATGATAATACCAGAAACTTTCCTAGAAATCAGTAGTTCATTAAAATAAAGGTTAAAAATTTCTGAAATCAAACATTTTAAAAATTGTTGAATCTGTGTCATTATTTAAATTTGAAAGTGGCTTTAAATATATTTCCATTGACTCTCATAATATTTAATTCTTGGTATTTTTTTAAGTCTTAGCACAGAAATATTTATTTCATATATATAAACGTATTTTCATTAGATCTGTAAACATATTGAGAGTTTTGTGGGCTAGGTTCCTCTTTCCAAATCTGAATTCACTGCAAATTATATTTTATCAATTCCAAATAAATCCACTATGAATCTGATTGGTTGGGACAACATTTTTTAAACGATTTTTAATATATTTCTTTTCTTTAAATTTGTTTTTATTTGGAGGGGGACAGCTCCCCCCCAATTTTATTGAAGTATAATTGACATATAGCATTGTGTAAGTTTAAGTTATATAATAACGATTTGGTACACATATATTGCAAAAGTTTGCCACAGTGAAGTTAGTTAATGCATCCTTCACCTCATGTAATTACCATTTTCTTGTTATTATATGAGATCATTTAAAGCTTCACTCTCATAGCAGCTTTTAAGTATACAATCTTAATGTTTAATTCTTTAAAAAATTTTTTATTCAGATATATATTCAACATTGATTTAAATGTAAATTCAACATACTCAAGTGTAAATTCAACATTGATTTACGGTGTTGCGAAGTAACTCAGATATACGTATACTTTCCCATTACGGTCTATCACAGGACGTTGAATATAGTTCCCTGTGCCGCACAGCAGAACCTTGTTTATTCATCCTGTATGTAACAGTTTGCATCTGCTAATCCAAGTCCTTCCATCTCCCAGTCCTTCCTTTCCCCACCACTAATGTTTAATTCTTAATGAGAAGCATTCTTCTAACTTAATGACTGCTGTCTGGACACAACGTTGTATTCTGCTATCTGGGCCACAAACGCTTCTATTGCTGATATAAAACATTTGTGGTCTGGCAGGCATTCTAGCTTCAAGGGTATAGCTTAAATAATAATACTCTAAAATATGTGTGCTATTTTTATCAGTTTGTTTAGCTACTAGATGAACAAGAATTGTGTGACTTCGTTCATTCCTGTGGCAAATACTTCTTTACCTCCTGGCGTGAGCCAAGCCCTCTCCTTAGCCCTGAAATTACAGCTGTAAGTCGATAAAGCAGACAAGCCTTGGTCTTGGCGGTCCTAGCCTTTCAGTGGGGAAGCCCTCCTCTAAGCATCTTGAACATTCAGGTAATATAATGCTGAGTAGGGGCAAATACTTAATAAAAGGTCAGAAGAGGAAATAAGTGATTTTCTCTGTTTTAGAATGAGTTGTTTTAGAAGACCTTTCTCAATAGACATTTGAGCAAAGAGACCCGAAAATAATTTTTTTTTTCTTTTTCACTCTTAGTGATCAGCCTTTGTCCATTCTCCACATTTGAAGATGGTGAAGCTAGATATTCATACTCTGGCCCATCACCTCAAGCAGGAACGCTTATACGTGAACTCTGAGAAACAGCTCATTCAGAGGCTTAATGCAGATGTACTTAAGACAGCCGAAAAGTTGTATCGTACAGCATGGATTGCTAAGCAACAGAGAATTAATTTGGATCGGCTTATCATCACCAGGTAAAGAAAAGGTTTTGAGTTCAGAAATTTTATAAACCGCTGTAATTCTGCTTATGGCAGTTACATAATTGCTAACTGCAAATAAACAAATATATTTCTGAGAAAGTGCATTGTTTAAGATAACTTAAATCAGCATCCCAATGGTGAGTCTCTGCTTATTTTGTTTATTAATTAATGTATTGACCTAAGCACTGTTGTAGAAAATTACAACTTCAGCATTAATATTTTATACCACACCATTTAATTTTGTTCATTGGCATTATATAACATTTTATTGTTATAGAGAGTAAGTTATCTTGTTTCCTACTTTTCTCCTAATATTATTTAAAATGCACATTTTCATGTTTTGCTATTGTGTATCTAGTTTGCAGTTTTAGAAACCTCATTTTTTACTGTGTTAATACTTCTTTATTCTATTGTTCCAAGAAGCAATGTTTTTTTTTTTTTGGCTGCACCACAGGGCATGTGGGATCTTAGTTCCCCAACCAGGGATTGCACTCATGTCCCCTGCAGTGGAAGTGTGGATTCTTAACCACTGGACCACCAGGGAAGTCCCTCAAGAAGCAGTCTTTAAGTTTAGAAATAGTGATACTGTGGTATACTGTCTAGAAAAGAAGACAGATATAGAAAAGTACATACTGTATGATTCCATAAATATGAAATTCAAAAAGATTCAGGACCAGTCTTCAGTCCTAAAGGAGATCAACCCTGAATATTCGTTGGAAGGACTGATTCTGAAGCTGATGCTCCAATACTGATGCAAAGAGCTGACTCATTGGAAAAGACCGTGGTGCTGGGAAAGATAGAAGGCAGGAGGAGAAGGGGACGACAGAAGATGAGATGGTTGGATGGCATCACTGCCTCAGTGGACATGAGTTTGAGCAAATTCTAGGAGATGGTGAAGGACGGGGAAGCCTGACATGCTGTAGTCCATGGGAGTCGCGAAGAGTTGGACAGGACTGAGCAACTGAACAACAACAACAACAATCTTCAATGACAGAAATCAGAATAATGGTTATTTCTCGATATTTTTCATGGAACTTGATTTAATATGAGAAATCTGTCCTCCTTTGTACTTTTTGGTTTTGACTTTCTTTACATATTCAGGTGCTGGTGGTCTAAAAGATTTTAGCAATTCCTAGTGATCTCATTGCTGGGACTGTAACCAACTCACGTTTCCATGCTTCAGTATAGTATATATGTTATATTATTATTGTTGTTAATTTTATTATGTTGCTTGTTTGCTCATTTTTTTTTTTTTAGTGCTGAAGCTTCCCCTGCTGAATGTTGCCAACATGCTAAGATTTTGGAAGACACACAGTTTGTCGATGGGTATAAGCAACTGGGATTTCAGGAGACTGCTTATGGAGAATTCTTGAGTCGACTAAGGGAAAATCCTCGTCTTATTGCCTCCTCCTTGGTTGCTGGAGAGAAACTTAATCAGGAGAACACACAGAGTGTCATTTACACAGTTTTTACCTCTCTCTATGGCAACTGCATTATGCAAGAAGATGAAAGCTACCTCCTTCAGGTGTTGAGATACTTGATTGAATTTGAACTTAAAGAAAGTGACAACCCCAGACGACTTTTGAGGAGAGGAACCTGTGCCTTCAGCATCTTATTTAAGCTTTTTTCTGAAGGACTGTTTTCTGCCAAACTTTTCCTCACAGCTACTTTACATGAGCCGATCATGCAGCTGCTTGTTGAAGACGAAGATCACCTGGAGACAGACCCAAACAAGCTGATTGAGAGGTTCTCCCCAGCTCAGCAGGAAAAACTCTTCGGAGAGAAAGGCTCAGACAGGTTTAGGCAGAAGGTTCAAGAGATGGTGGATTCCAATGAGGCCAAACTTGTGGCCTTGGTGAACAAATTCATTGGTTATCTCAAACAGAACACGTACTGCTTCCCACACAGCCTGAGGTGGATCGTGTCGCAGATGTACAGGACTCTCTCCCGCGTGGACGGACTGGAGGTTGGGGAGGTTAGGGCCATGTGCACGGACCTCCTGCTGGCCTGCTTCATCTGCCCTGCAGTCGTCAATCCGGAGCAGTGTGGCATAATCTCCGACGCTCCCATCAATGAGGTGGCGAGGTTTAACCTGATGCAGGTATGCTTTTGCTGGGCATTCAGCTAAGATCAGTTGATTGGGCATAGGGGTGGGAACAGAAAGTATGATGACTTTGTTCGTATATGCTCAACATTCTTTTCTCCGCAGTGTCCCAAATATTTGCTTCTTAGGTTTTGTGTGCATTTTTAAATGGAGTCCTCACACAATTTAAATATTTAGATGATTCCATTTTCTAGAACAAGGCCACCATCCCTTTCCCATGATTTCACAATCCAGAATGATTAAAAACTGAGGGGGTCTTTTATACTTCCTTGGGTAGCAAAACCTGTCCTGAGCTAACAAGAGGCGGTTCACAGTCCATTTCGTGTTAATGAGCATTTGTGTTTTGCTGCAGGGATGTTAATGTGTCTGATTGTAGGACACCGGCCTAAATACTGGACGCGTTGCGTGTATGTGTAGCCAGCCTTTCTGAAATCTCCAGAGTTTGAAATCTGCAACTCTTCTGGACCTAAACGTTTTCAAAAGAAGATTTTTGGATTTATGTTAGCACTTCCCCCTCCCCAATCATCTGAACTACTGAAATCATGTTTTTATTTCTTAAGGGATTCTTTTAATTATATGTTATTCCCAAAAATACTGTGAAGAAGATAGAGTTTATTTGGAATAGCATATATCTTATCTTTGGATTTTTTTTTTTTTAATGATAAGCTTTTTTTCACAATTAGTTCTGTCATGGTGGGGTGCTTAGAAATTACATAGACATCCCTGAAATAAAATTAGAATTTCTTTGTCATCTTTGAAACACTAAATTTATTCTTATGATAACATCATTATAGTTCTATTTTTGTCATTCCAATAGCGATAGAATCACATGCTTTCAAAATGAGTAAAAAGGGGGATTGTCCCAGATTTGAAGATGATGCTATATGATACCAACTTTCAGCAAAATATCTTTAGAGAGTAGATTAACAGTTCCCTTTTGGCAGTAAGGATCTGGCTCTGAGAGTTAATATTTACTTTCAAAACAGCTTATGTTCTGTAGGATTATTTGCTTTCAAGTTTAGAAAAAATTTTTTACCTTGAGTACTTTATGAACTATAGAAAAAAGTACTTAATAATAGCTTGAGATAGTTTTTCAGCTTTTACAAATTAAGTTTTTAAAGATATAAAGTACAGTAGCAGAAACAAAGGTCATGTACCTTCATTTCCTATTGTTGATATTATATGCATTAAAGACAAAGCAAACTTTTCTACTTATTCATTATAGCTCAGTCTAAACATAATAAAATATCGTGGGCTTCCCTGGTGGCTCAGTGGTAAAGAATCTGCCTGCCACTGTAGGAGACACGGGTTCGATCCCTGGTCTGGGAAGATCCCCCTTGCTGAGAGGCAGCTGGATGCATGCACCACAACTCGTGAGCCCTTGCACTCTGGAGCCTGTGCTCTGCCTCAAGAGAAACCGCCACACTGCAATTCAAGAGTAGCCTCTGCTCACTGCAACCAGAGAAAAAGCCTGTGCAGCCATGAAGACCCAGTCTTAGCCAAAAATACATAAATAAATAAAAATTTAACAAACAGAAGTCCTTAAAATACAGTAAAAGCTGACAGAGTCAAGATGCATGTTTTATTGGGGATCCCATTTTGTATGCTTGGTTAGGTGGTGTGCATATTCTTATGAATCAGATTTTTAGAGTAGAATGGAGGTGCTTTCACAGTGGGGACTGTCTCTCCAGCCTGCGTCTTCCCACCTCTGTTCTGGGTTGCAGGTTGGCCGCCTTTTGCAGCAGTTAGCAATGACTGGCTCTGAAGAGGGAGATCCCCGGACAAAGAGCAGCCTTGGAAAATTTGACAAAGTAAGAACAGCTCCTATGTCATGTGAAGGACTCTGTATGGAAAGTTCTGCTAAAATATTAGTGAACCTGCTCTCTTTATTAAATCTTATCTCTCAGTGGTGTGTAAATTAAATATTCTTTTTAATTATGCTTGGTTTGGCTGTAGAGGATACAATGTTGGATCAGTAGCATTTAAAGGAAGATGTCATCAAAGATTACTAATGCTCACTTGCTGAAATGTTGAGGCGATGCCAGTGTAATGAGAGCCAAAGAGCTGTTAAGATTATTTTTTAAAGTTTGATTTTTAAAAATTGTTAACAAATTAAGCCTATGAATATATGAATCAGCAGTGATTGTATAATTTTAAGTGGATTTCATAAGTTAACGTGGTATTGTTCAGTTGATTTAACTAAATAAAAATTTATTGTATTTTTAGTAGGGTGTACATTCAGCCTAGATTAAAATTCAGAGGTTATGTAGCGCGGTTTCCCCTCCACCTCTGATCGCTAACCTTCATTTCTTCCTCTAGAGGTTCTTTATATTATCAATCTTTTGTGCGTCCCTCGAGAAGTCTATATGTATACTCCTAATATATTTTTAGGAATATGTTTTCCTAATTACAAGTGGTAGGACTGTGTGCACTGTTTGCCTAATGTTTATTTCACATACCAGACTATCTTGTTGATTATTATTTTATATCAATTTATAGAGTTTAATTTTTTTCAATTGTTGGGTTTAATATAATTTTCAAGAAGAAAAGCTTTCTACGTGCTTGTTTGTCTTAATCAGAAATTTTGTTCCCTTTATTTATTTTTATTTTTTATTTTTTTTTATTTTAATTGGAGGCTGATTACAGTATTATATTGGTTTTGTCATACATTGACATGAGTCCGCCACGGGTGTACGTGTGTTCCCCATCTGCTCCCTTACTTTAAAGGGAGAGTGTTTCACAGTGATTTTTTTCTCCTGTTTGAACAGAGCTGTGTTGCTGCTTTCCTTGATGTTGTGATTGGAGGCCGTGCAGTGGAGACCCCGCCAATGTCCTCCGTTAATCTCCTGGAAGGATTGAGCAGAACTGTGGTTTATATAACCTACAGTCAGCTTATTGCTCTGGTAATGGCTTTATTCTGTAATAGAATTTTTTTTCCTCAAAAGTCATTTACCTAAACGTGGACAGACCCATAGATGAATACATTGTGTGAGAAATATACACTGTTTGAAAAATTGATCTCACCAGCTAATGTCCTTTTTACTTTTGCCAGGTGAATTTTATGAAGAGTGTGATGTCTGGAGATCAACTGAGAGAAGATAGAATGGCTCTTGACAACTTACTGGCAAATCTACCCCAGGTGAAGCCAGGAAAAAGCAGCAGTCTGGAAATGACCCCCTACAACACTCCTCAGCTGTCTCCGGCAACCACTCCAGCAAATAAAAAAAATCGATTGCCTATAGGTAAAGAGAATTTCTCATATTGAGGCTTTCCTTTAAATTTAATGTTTCTTTATTAGGTTAGGCTATTGCTTAGTGATAGGGGGTATAGTTTTCAATAATTTGGAGAAGTTCTTCTCTTCATTTTTAGTAGGAGTAATTCAGGTTTTAACATTAAAAAAATATTGCACCAGGTTAGTTAAAGTTCATCAGTAGGCTTTAGCTTTATCTAGACATACTTTTCATAATCGATTGGAATCATGGCCCTTACAGTATACTTATATTTCAGTGTCTTGGACAGTTTTGAAAATGTGATTTGCTCTAAGGAGTCATTATTTGAATTAGGTAGCCCTGTTCTTTCCACAAAGTTCTAAATAATATAATAAAATAATATTATTTTAGAAGTTTTCTATTGGTAAAATTGAAAATATTTAGTTACTGTTTTTCATTATTAGTAATAGTCTATCTTTTATGACTGAGTTAAAATCTTTGTTATTTTACGAAATAAGGCAAAACTTTCATTTTATTTTGTCAAGTTTATTAAGAATTAGGCTTTCCAGATGGCTCAGTGGTAAAGAATCCACCTGCAATGCAGGAGACACAGGAGACATGGATTCGATCCCTGGGTCAGGAAGATCCCCTGGAGTAGGAAATGGTAACCCACTCCAGTATCCTTGCCTGGGAGCTTCCATAGACAGAGGAGCCAGGTGGGCTGCAGTCCACGGGGTCACAAAGACTCAGACGCGACCAAGCACACACACAGTATCATCAGTAGGGATGTGGTGTCATGTTCTTCACGTCTTTGGCTTTCATCATCCCAAAATGTCAATTTTTAGAACTAAAGAAAGAAAAAAGTAAAACTTGGCATTCAGTATTATAGTCTATTTCCATTTTTTTTTTTTAGCATTAAGAAACGAGTGATGTCTGATAAACCAGAGATTTTTTTTCCTCCATGATTCACTCGTGTGCATTAGTTCTTTCATTTCTTGTCACCCAGAAGTGTCATTATTTAAAAGGAAAGATAACATGGAAAGTAAACTTCAAATGTCTGCCCGTTGTGATTTTGTACAGTTATGTGACCTGGTCGTTGAACGTATTTCCTGTTGTAAGAGATATGTCCGTTATTCAGAGGGTCGATTTTCTTTCTGTTTAATGCCTTCGCAACCCAGGACAACAGTTAGCAGCCATCACTGCCTGGGATTCCTCAGCCACCAGCCTTACTGCTCATATTACCCTAGTAACCCCGTTTGGTGGGTAATAGGCTGTTCCTCTTCTTACGTAACTTTTGTTTAAGAAATAGTTTATGAAATTGTGCTCCGTGTGCATGTTGCTTTTGCTTTATGTAAATTGCTACATGAATTTTGATTACTCGCATTTTTACAAATTGTAAAGTTTATTTTGTAAGATTCATGTAGTTGTTCATAAAGCTGAATTTAAGCTTACAATTCAAGAGAAGACAGAGTCAGCAAAGAAAGGTGTGAGTGAAACCTGTTTTAGACTTTTGGAAGTTGATGTGTACTTTGAGTTTTCGAAAGTATGAGTGATTGATGAACTGATCTACAGCATTGTGGAGAGAACATGATTGTTTATATTTCCGTCTTTAAGTAGGTCAGCTTTCACTCAAACTGAAGGTGAAAGGCTTTTGCTATTGTTGAGTGTTTTGGCTTTGTGTTTTTTATTATTTTGTACAGAAAGAGTATCTGTTCAGTATTCTGGTTGTATCAAATTGTAGCGGCCTCTGAAAGAAAACCAAAACTTATCACAGAGGGCTGAAACTCCTAGAGAAATTGTTACAAACTACCTGAGTCTTTCAGTTTCCAAAGTTCCTACAAGATATATAGGATGAGATACTCTAAAGCTATTACTTACTTCCTTACAGAGGGGCAAAAGCGCCACAAAATAATTGGATCCCTCATTAGCTTAGACTGTCCCCATAAAGCAGAGAGGAAATGTGTATTCAGACATAGAGAACTCTTCTGTATCTTTGAGAAGAGGTTAGTACAGTTCAGAAAAAAACAGTGTTTTGATTCTGTTTTATTAACAGTTGCCTAATTAATGTGTATAATTTTGTATGGCTCTCAGATTTCCACATGGAATTTTCTAATGCTTGTGAGTGTAGTTGTGAGTATGGGAGACCTGTGGCAGTTAAGTCATTATGTTGTAGAAGTAGTTGAAGATACCTTGAAAAGATAAAAGAATAAAATAATGCTTTCCTTGTCACCCCCAAGTCTTAAAGTGATTGAGGCATGTTTGCTGTTGCTGTTTGTCACTCTCTGTCAGGTGAACATGGATCACTGTTTCTGTGGATCAGTTTTGAAGAAGAGTTTGCGTCAGTCACTAGAAGAGTACCTGGGAAGATATATATATATTTTTCTTATTCACATTCTCACCAGTCTTTTTTTGTGCATGCGCAAGTGTCCTACATTAGTAGAAAATATATTTTTGTATTAATGTGCCATTTTCTTCATTTTGTTTTTTCTGTAAATTCTCATACTTGAAAATTTTTTTGTTAGCAACTCGGAGCAGAAGCCGCACTAATGTGCTAATGGACTTGCACATGGACCATGAAGGATCAGCTCAAGAAACCATCCAAGAGGTGCAGCCAGAAGAGGTGTTGGTCATTTCCTTAGGAACAGGTCCCCAGCTCACTCCAGGGATGATGTCAGAAAATGAGGTATGATGGTATTGGTACACACACTTACAGCTATTAACCTTAAGAAATTTAGATTTTTTTTTTTTTTTTTTTTTTGGCTATGCTGTGTAGCATGAGGGATTTTGGTTCTCCAACCTGAGATTGAACCCATTCCCGCTGCAGTGGAAGCTGGGAGTCTTAACCTCTGAACCGTCAGGGACAGACCGCTGACCCTGAAGCCTCGGATTCCTGCAGTCCCGGATTCCTGCAGTCCTGAACTGCCCATTGACATCTGATTTTCTTTTCAGTCACTGACACCAGTAGGATCATGGAAAGGCATAGGTTCAGTTCTTCTCACTGATGTACTTTCATCCCAGGGGCACTTAGACCCTGTAAATGGGTTTTTAGTTAAAAAATGATGATTTAATGTTAAGAAGAAATTAAATATGCCTTTGCTGTGGTTTGTTTTTCCTATCAGCAGTCTTTCCGCTGTGATAAACTAATGGCATTTTATTTCTTCAGGTCCTCAACATGCAGCTTTCGGATGGAGGACAAGGAGACGTCCCTGCTGATGAGAACAAGCTCCACGGTAAACCTGATAAAACCTTGCGCTTCTCCCTGTGCAGTGATAATCTGGAAGGAATATCTGAAGGTGAAGGGTTACTTCATTCAAGGAGTTGTGTGATTCAAGTAATATTTTGTTTTCTGTTCTTTAAAGGAGCCTTATAAATTATAATTATGCCCTCTGTGCCTCTCACCGAGGAGAGTAATGAAGTTTTCCTCTAATGATCTTGAACAGTTGGCTGTAAAGATTATTTCTCTGGATAAAATTAAGATGGCAAGAGACCTTTGGTCATATAAAGTAGAGATGTATGTCTTTATCGAGACTTGAATAATACCGAGTTTTATTTCACTGGTATTAAAATACACCAAAGCTTATAGAGCTCCTTTAGAGGGATTAATGCATGTCTAAATGGACTCATAATATTTCAGGACGTTGTGTATACTTTTAACCTTTTAATGAAGTGGAAAGATACAATGGAAGTAGGAAAGGAATTAAAAAGGAAATAAAAAGACAAGATTGTAAAGTGAGAATATGCCACTCCATGTGCAAGGACAAGCTTTATTAATGGAAGAGTTTCAAGTTGATTAACATTTTAGGATAACATAAACAGTAATAACTTTTCCTTTTTTCCCCCTCACTTTTAAAAATGTAAGTAATGTACATTCATTCTAGAGAATGAAGGGAAAAAAATTGAACCATCTGTAACTTACCATTCTATTAATAACAGTTAACATTTTGGTTTATTTACAGCAAAATTAGGCTTATGCTGTTTTGCAGTTTTTTTGGTTTAACAGTGTAACAGTAACATTTCCCTTTGTAATTAAGCATTCTTAAATAACATGGTTTTTAATGGCTGCTTTCCTTAACTTCAAATGAGCATTTCTCATAATATATTTAAACTTTCTTCTATGATTACACAAGTAGATTGTTTCCACTTTTTAGACATTATAAGTCCTGCAACAAGCAACCTTTGATGGAGTTTGTTTAGTTCCTTAGGATAAATTTCTAAAAGCAGAATTCCTGGCTAAAGGGTGTGTTTATTTTTAGGGTGTAACAGCATTAAAAGCACTTTAATCAGTCTTTTATTTTCTTACCAAGGCATGAAACATTACATGGCGGCTCTTGACTGTCTTGTAAAGTTCACTCACAGTATAAATGTCTCTCTAGGTCCTTCAAATCGTTCTAATTCAGTGTCCTCACTAGACCTGGAGGGGGAATCTGTGTCAGAGCTTGGAGCAGGACCTTCTGGAAGTAATGGAGTTGAAGCCCTACAGCTGTTAGAGCATGAGCAAGGTAAAGTGAGGTCGAATTCAGTTGCTCAAGTAGCAAAGAATTTACCTGGTCACAGAATAAGCAATCTGTTTTCCTGTGAGTTGGCTGTGTTCAGTTGATTATATAATGACCATTAAACTGGCATTTATTCATAGTTCCTATAGTTCTGGACTCCCCTGGTGGCTCAGGCAGTAAAGCGTCTGTCTACAATGCGGGAGACCTGGGTTCGAGCCCTGGGTTGGGAAGATCCCCTGGAGAAGGAAATGGCAATCCACTCCAGTACTGTTGCCTGGAAAATCCCATGGACAGAGGAGCCTGGTATGCTACAGTCTGTGGGGTTGCAAAGAGTCGGACACGACTGAGCGACTTCACTTCACTTCACAGTTCTTAAAAATGTGTTTGGTTGGGAATTCCCTGGCAGCCCAGCAGTTAGGACTTGGCACTTTCACTGTGATGGCCCGCATCAGTTCCTGGTCTGGGAACTCAGATCCTGTAAGCTGCATGGTGGAGCCAGAAAAAAAAATGTTTAGTTGCTAAGTGGATTATTTAGGCTTAAATTACATAGAAGAATTAAAATGAATTGCTTGAATTGTGTAATATTTGGTATTTCAGTTCTGTAGTATTACAATTTTAAGGGGTACTAAGATAAATTCTGAGGGCTCAAGGAACTTAGAATAGGGAGAAAATGGACACAAATGATTAAAATTATCATAAAAGTGCATTGGCAGTTCTGGGTAAGAAATACATGTGGTTCAAAGTCTAGGGAAAAGCTTATAGGGAGAAAATAATAGTCTTGAAGCCTGGCTGGCATTGGCATTGGCTGAAACTAGAGATGCTCTAGGTAAAGTAATATTAATAGTATAAGCAAGTCAAAGAGCTGTTTCTCAGGAACTGTCAAGTAGGGTGATAATGTGAGGTTAGGACGAAAAGCAGATGGATCCCTGTTGTCCTTGTAGAAAACGTTCTTTGGATTTTTTTCATTTAAAGATCACTAGTGGATTTTATGAGAATGTTTATTGCCCTCAACTGGATCTGAGGCAATGACTTCAGTGGGTGTAAAAATCACCTGGGGAGTTAGGAAAAAAGGAAAAAAAAGAAAAGGCATTTCCCATGTCTCATTTCTAGAAATCATGGTTTAATCTCTTTTTAGAAAGGAAAAAGAGGGTTGCCAGTCAGGTTATATATGGGTTGAATGGGCTGAGTTTTACTGTGTCAGTTTATCACTATATTATTTAAGATTAAATTTTCTGCAAAAAGCAGAAACCTAAAATAATATTAGCTTAAGGTGGAAGTTGAAAGAATATCACTTCTTTAACAAATCTTTTAGGTGATTCTGGTATTCTTTTTAAAAAAATATTTATTTATTTGGCTGTGCCAGGTCTTGGTCGTGGCACGAAGGACCCTTAGTTGCAGCTTGTGGGATGCAGTTCCCTGACTGGGGATCAAATCTGGGCCCTCATGCATCTTGGATCACTGATAGTCAAAGTAGGGAGTTCTGCTAATTTTAGCTGGGCATCTGTTGGTCAGTGCAGAGCTGGCTAGTCTAGGATGACCTTTGCTTTGTTCCGTGTGGTTCCTACTCCGCTGGTTTCAGCTTGTCCTCGGGGCAGAAGCAAGGATGAGAGAGATCAGATGTTTGTAAGATCTCTTGAGGCCTAACCTCGCAACTGGCATACTTCTTCTTTATCCTTTCGGACAAAGCAAGTTACCAGGCCTGTCCAAATTCGAAGAAGGGGGCATATATCCCAATTCTTGAACAGTGTCACACTACAGAGGACGAGGAGAGAGTTGAGTATGTCAGTTACCCCAGTAAACTGACCAGAAGGGGGAGGACATATGTTGAGCTTGGTTCAGAGAGGGAAAAAGTAGGTCCATGAGAGAATAATTCCATGTTTTGGTACTGTGTGCTGAATGTTCGTGTTCAAATACTTAACTTGGAGTTCAAAGACACAGAGTTCTTTAAAGTTGATTTTAAAAATGGTAGCTGTGGTGTGATTTTTAAAGTGCTTAATTTTGCTTTTGCTAGCTACCACGCAGGATAATCTTGATGATAAGCTCCGGAAGTTTGAAATCCGTGACATGATGGGACTGACAGATGACAGGGATATATCAGAAACAGTGAGTGAGACGTGGAGTACAGATGTCTTGGGAAGTGATTTTGACCCTAACATTGATGAAGATCGCTTGCAAGAAATCGCAGGTAACTGCTGGTGAATGTCTCTGGAAGATTGCTGTTCGGTTATTCGTATCAATCCACCCTTCATGGGAGAGAGCTTCCGTGCTCTAACATGGTGTATATGTTAATAACTGGAAAACTGAGATAATTGTATGTGACAAGGCATTTGTGTGTTTTTTTTTTTTCTCTTTACTGAAATATAGGTAGTGGTTTCTCCGTCTGCATTTAAGAGTTCTTCCCCATACAAAAAGGAAGAACCAATCTTTTGAATTATCTTCGTGTCAATTCTTGTTTGCAGAGCCTAGGATATGTTCTTAGTCTATGATTAGCATATTCTTCTTTTGAAACGAAACACTTTCCCTTAAAATGAAAATTCTTATAGGTTATAGCCATAAAGCCTTTCAGAGTAATATGATATTGAGATTCTCTAAAACCTGAATTCACTTCTGGAAGGTTTAATTCAGCTCCAAAGAAGGAGCAGTTTTCTTTTTCTGTTTTTCTAGTAGCAGGTTTAGCCAGATAAGTTTCCATATGTTAAAGGATCCTTTATAAGGATCCTGTTCTGTCCCTTCTGAAAGAGTCACACAGTCTTGTAATCACCATCTTTATTTTCTTTTTAAATCATGGACCATTTCAAACAAATACAGGAGAGAACAGTACACTGAGCTCCATTACCCATCACCCAGATGCAACACACACACCTGGCCGGTTTTGTTTCAGCTCTTCTCCCACCTTTTCATCCCCTCTCCTGATTGCGTGATTATGTTTATGCATGTTCCAGACATTATTTTATTTGTAATTATTTCATGACATGTGTTTCTTTTATTAAAAATGTTTAAGTGTTATATCCGGGTGTAGTTGATTTACAGTGCTGTGCTAGTTGTGACTCAGTTACACACACACATCTGCCTGCTCCTTTCTGGATTCTTTTCCCGTGTAGGTGATTACAGAACACGGAGCAGAGTTCCCTGTGCTGTATGATATATGACCGTATAGCCATATGTGATAGTGTGCATATGCCAGTCTCAAACTCTTAATTTATCCATCCCTGACCCCCATCTTTTCCCCTCCGTAACTGTGACGTGTCTTTAAAAGGTAACTTTTGCCAGTAACCTTTTTCCAAAAGTTCTTCATCTACTGAAATAGAATTTTATTAGGTTTAATCAGAAGTAGTGGAGCGTTCTGAACTTGACTATTTTTAACACAGATGTACAACAGTGTTTAATCTTTCTGTTTGTATTTTTAAGAAGTATAAATATATTTCTCAGTTGGTTTTGCATTATTTCGTTCCAGATGTCAAAGTGATATTTTTCCTGTAGGTGAGCTGTATTTGGGCGATAAACTGTATTTGCAGTTGAATGAATGCTACAAAGGAGATGTGTATTTTCCTGCAAATACACTTTATTGCTCTGAATATGTGGCTAATGTGCCAGAAAAAAACATTTGGCCAGTATAACTTTCTGTGGTTAAATGTCTCTGAGTGTTTTTAATCCCTGAAGGACTATAATTATTAGAGAAGTGCTGAGGACACACAAAATTTGCTGAAAAACAAGAGTGAAAGCTCGTTGCAATGACATGACCTAATGAACTGTGTTTTCTCAGTGGAGACCAAGGTGAATAATAGGAAACTGATTGAAAAGGCATTTGTGCTATTGTGACCCAAGTGGGAAATTTGTGTTTTTAGTGGTTTTATTGATCGAAATTGCTCTTACCTTGGCTTTTTGCTTGTGAGTAGAGAGATTTTGTTAGCTTAGTGTTTGCCCTTTTTCCTTTATCACTGCTCTTTCCTGAGGATCTTTGTTAACTCTTTGCTCCCCGTTGGTTATGCAGGTGCAGCAGCAGAGAACATGTTAGGCAGTTTACTGTGCCTGCCAGGGTCAGGGTCCATGCTTCTTGACCCCTGCACTGGTTCTACCATATCAGAGACAACAAGCGAAGCTTGGAGTGTAGAGGTATTGCCAAGTGACTCAGGTTAGTATGCTGTCATTGTTTGCTTTTTGATTTGCACAGAAGTTTTAAATGTAAGGCATTCTAATTTCTATATTATGTATACTTTTTGTCAGATATATGTTTGACAAGTATGAAGCAATAACATTGCTAAAAACTGCAAATGGTAAATCAGTTTAGGATGTTTTGTGTCCATCAAGAAAAAATATAGTGTTGGATGGCAGAGGATAAGATAACAGGTGCTTTCTGACTTGGTTCAGTTATCTTCAAAGCAATCGTTAGTAACTTATCAGGATTCTGTGTGGAACATTGAATTCAGTGTCTCCCACTAACTTACTGCAAAAGAGGAATAGCAGCACAGCTTGAACCTTGAGTGGTTGAATACCTGGTAATAAGCATGTTTAGATTTGGAGAGTTTAACCCAAAGATACTGAATGTATTTTTGAAATGCATTGAAATTGAGACTCTGGAATCCCAAGGGTTGTTATAAATGTGGCGGTCGTTTAGTTGCTCAGTTGTGTCTAACTCTTGCAGCCCCATGGACTGTAGCCTGCTAGGTGTATTGTGTACTTTCTCTTATGTATTACATTTCTGCTTTTTTTCTGCTTATGAATTTAAATCCTTGTCTTCAACTAAATATCAACTACCAGGATGCAAATATAAGCAGCTAGGTATCTGAATTACATTCTGTTTCTTCTGCTTGGCTCAAAAATAGGAAGTGATTTTGATATGTGTTTTTTAATCTTACCACATTCAGACATGCTAACCTGTCCATAAGGAGACAGTAGGATTAGCTCACTGCCAAACATCCGTGAAAGTGAAGTCTCTCAGTCGTGTCTGACTCTTAGTGACCCCATGGACTGGAGCCTACCAGGTTCCTCTGTCCATGGGGTTTTCCAGGCAAGACTACTGGAGTGGGCTGCCATTTCTTTCTCCAGGGGATCTTCCCAACCCAGGGATCCAACGCGGGTCTCCCGCATTGCAGACAGGTTGAGCCATCATTAGGAGTTATTTTTTAGAAAGTGGTTGATTTAATGGCAAGCTTGTCTGTATTCTTTAGTTTACTTTTAACCAGAAGAAAGAATACTCTGAGATTAGTGATCTGGAAGCAGAGTTTTCATCTGTGCACAGTGAACTGGCCTGTATCGGGATAAAAACCACAACCCTGACTTCTTTAACACTTGATCTAACTGGCTTTGCTAACTGGCCCAGACTTGGAAGTCTGTTTGCACTGAGTCCATTCATGCCCCAGAGCTTTCTTCATCTGGGTCACAGAAGCTGAAACTGCGATGTGTAGCAGAATCACTAATGTGATACCTCCCTTCTTCTGCTTAGAGGCCCCAGATCTAAAGCAGGAGGAGCGACTGCAGGAACTGGAGAGCTGTTCTGGACTGGGTAGCACATCTGATGATACGGATGTCAGGGAGGTCAGTTCCCGCCCCAGCACACCAGGCCTCAGTGTTGTGTCGGGTATGTCTGTCTTGTTTTAAGGAATAAGGACTTGAAGGTGTGTTCCCACTTCCCCCTTTATAAAGTCAATAGCAAAGGTATATATTTTGTTTAAGATCTGAGTAACTCCCAGGAAACAGTTGTTTCTACGGGATCTGACATCTATGAGAAGTTACTGTGTGCCTTTATAGAACTTGTCAGAGTAGCTGGTAGACAGTCTGTGTGTGTTCCCTCTATAACTATCTGTTCTTGGTAGCCTCTGCTACTGTATTTAGCTGTTGTGTGGTAATTCTGATTATGTTGTACAAATCAAGGTAAATATATTTAAGCAATAGTACAAGAAAGGGTATAATACCAAACCAACTCCCTTGTAAAGAACTGGGACACAAAAAAATGTGAGACTATATACATTTCTCCAAACTTCATATACTTTTTGTGTGGTTATTTTGTTGTTCTTGCTCTTTATTTTTTTTACCATATATATATGTGTGTGTGTATATATATGTATATATATATTTTTTTTTCCTGAAGGTATAAGTGCAACCTCTGAGGATATTCCCAATAAGATTGAAGATCTGAGATCTGAGTGCAGCTCTGATTTTGGGGGTAAAGATTCTGTCACTAGTCCAGACATGGATGAAGTCACCCATGGTAAGAAGGGGAAATGAGAATGACTTTTATTAATAGAAATGATCACATCCATGACTGAAACTGTCAACCTTAACACATTGCTGATGGTGATATCAATTGTTACACATCTTTGAGGCATTATGTATATAAGGCCTTCAAGTAAGGTTCACATACTAAATTTTATTCAGTTAATCCATTGTAGGAATCAGTCATAAGGAAACAAATGATGTATGGAGAAAGTCTTATGCACTAAGATGTTCTTCATAATATTTATATTGGTAGAAAACTTAAAACAACCTAAAAACTGAAAAATAGAATGGCTAAGTGAATTTTGAAGTAACCACTTATTAGAACTTGCACAGCTGATTTTTAAATTCTTTAAAGAATATGAAATAATTTGGAGAAAAACCTAGAACATAAATATAACTTGGAAATTTTATCTTAAAGCATTTTATATATAAGATAACAAACTGTAAAAAAAGAAACTACCCTAAAGAAAGCACTGGGAAGAAGTGCCAGAGTGCTAGTAAGTAGTGATTTTATATACTGTGTAATGGTGTTTTCTTTTTTTTTTTAATTGAAGGATAATTGCTTTACAGGATTTGGGTACTGGGTTTTGAAGTACTTTTATTTCTGCATTTTTGTTTATTCTAAAGCAAGGTTTCTTACCCTCAACACTGTGAACATTTGGAGTCAGGTAATTCTTTGTTGTGGGCGCCTGTCCTATGCATTGTAGGATGTTTAGCAGCATCTCTGGCCTCTATTGGAAGCATACCATCCCTTTCTTGTGCAGTCGTGACAACCAAAAGTGAAAGTTGCTCAGTCATGTCTGACTCTTTGGGACCCTATGGACTATACACTCTATGAAATTCTTCAGGCTAGAATACTGGAGTGGGTAGCCTTTCCTTTCTCCAGGGCATCTTCCCAACCCAGGGATTGAACCCAGATCTCCTGCATTTCAAGCAGGTTCTTTACCACCTGTCCACAAGGGAAACCCAAGAGTATTGGAGTGGGTAGCCTATCCCTTCTCTGGCAGATCTTCCTAACCCAGGAATTGAACCAGGATCTCCTGCATTGCAGGCGGCTTCTTTACCAACTGAACTATCGGGAACAACCAAAAATCATTGCCAAATGATCACTTTGGTGGCACAATAAGCCCCAGCTGAGAACCACTGTTCTAAACCAGCAGTTTTCAGAGTATAGTATCCATGGCCCACTGAGGTCCCTTATGACCTCTCGAGGGTTGGGGAGGTATGAGGTCAAAACTGTTTTCATATAATAAAAGGTTATTGTCCTTTGTACCATACTGACGTTGCACTGTTAGTCCACAAGCAAAGATGGGTAAATTTGCCAAGGCCTTTAGGACAAAGCAGGACAGCAGGACCAGGCTACCAGTCACTGTATTCTTTTCTCAGAGTTAAATAAAAGTTTTACTTATGAATGTGTTTGATAAAGCAGTAAAAATTATTTAATTTTATATCTCAACCCTTGAGTACACATCTGTCTAATATTCTGAAGACACAGGAAGTATCCCTAATGGATTTCTGCTGCATTCTGAAATACGATGATGTGTCTAAGGAAAAGCTTATATAATTGAGTTATGAGCTAAAGTAGCTGTTTTTTTTTTTTCCTTTTTTCCTTATTTGTTTTTTCATAAAACATCATTTTTACTTGAAAGGATGATAAGCTGTAGTTATTGGCATTTGGGTATTTGGCAGACATTTCTTGAAAATTAACAAAATGAGCCTGTTATTTCAAGGAAAACAACTGACAGGGTAGAGTTCGTTGCCAGTGATAAAATTCAGGCTTTCAGATAGAAATCAGGATTTTGGAAAGCTTTGTGTCTACCTCCATGAGTATGACAGATTACTGCTATTTAAAAACTTTTCTGGTGAGATTGGTGGTGATAGTTGAGAGCGTCATTTTTTCTGGATATTATATGATGAATGGTGTCAACATTTCAAAGATCTGCATTTATCTAGTTGAACCAATATTTTCCAGATGACCAACACATGATGTTACAAAATCATGCTTGGGTAAAAGATTCTTTCAAAGTGTAAGACAGACCACTTGAATTTTAATGTAACAATACAAACAAGTTCGTTGGTCTGGTTTCAGCTTCCAAATTATAGCTAACCTTTAAAAAATAGTTACTACTGCCAAGGTTTGGTATAGTATTCGAGGAGTAAGTAATATCCACAGTTTCCTGAAAAGGCTGTTAAAATATTATCTCCTTTCTACTTGCGTACCTGTGTGTGATCAACTCTTCCTTATATACTTCAACCACAGCAGCGCAGTGCAACAGATGGAAACAGAAGCAGATATGAGCATTTAGCTGTGCTCTGTGAAGGAATTTGCAAAATGTACAAGGGTCACTCTTCTGGCTTTCGATTTTGGAAAATATAGTTACTTTTCACCTAAAAAGGTTATTTGTGTTACCATTTAATGAGTGTGTTCAATATATAACATTTTAATATAAAATTTATTAAAAGTTTAAAAGTTTTTATTTATATATTCTTTTCAGTTTTAATGCTAGTATGGTTAACTATCATTGGATAAAACCAACCTTATATGAGATATATAAGATATATCTTATTATATATCTTATATCTTATATTAGTTATATTAAATATATATAACCTTATATATAAGTAAGGTTTTAGGGTTAAGAAATTTTAAGGGACTTTCCTGGCAGCCCAGTGGTTAAGACTCCACACTTCCACTGTCAGGTATGTGGGTTGGAACCTGGTTGGAGAACTAAGATACCACATGCTGTGCGGTGTAGCCAAAATATAAAAAAAAAAATAATTTAAAGAAATTAAGCATGTTTTACATGACCTAAGACCACAATCTTGAGAACTGATAATTCTAAGCTATCTTTCCTAATGATAAACTATTTCTGTAATTTTTAGAAAGGAAAGTAATTATAAGACAGAACAGAAGGAAAATCACATGGAAAAATCATACTATCATTCATTATCAAAAAAGAACTCAGACTCAGAAAGTTTAGAGCAACAGTTTCTTTCATATATTTGTGAGTTTTAGTCTCTGCATACTTATACGTTTTAATAGTCTCTCATTTTGATTGTTTAGACATATGCTTAGAGGGGGCTTCCTAGGTGGCACAGGCGTCAAGAATCTGCCTGCCAGTGCAGGATATGCAAGAGACGTGTGTTCGATCCCTGGGTTGGGGAGATCCTCTAGACTAGGAAATGGCAACCTGTTCCAGTATTCTTGCCTGGAAAACTCCATGGACAGAGGAGCCTGGTGGGCTACAGTCCATGGGGTCGCAAAGAGTCGGACACGACTGAGCGACTGAGCGCTCACGCTCGGAGGGATCATCTTTTACTCTGTAGCTTTAAAATAGCGTATTT
Source organism: Neotragus moschatus (assembly GCA_006410615.1). Lineage (NCBI taxonomy): Eukaryota > Metazoa > Chordata > Mammalia > Artiodactyla > Bovidae > Neotragus > Neotragus moschatus. The sequence continues at coordinate 62,855 of SJYA01001631.1, forward strand.
TAAAAGTTCAAGTTTGTTTTGTGGTATAATGTAGCTTGACTCACTTTTGTTATGAGTTCTCTTTTGCTGAGAACGATAGTGAATTTCAAGTTTTAGAACTTTTAATTTATGCTCCTTCTGTAGGTAGTATTGTCTTTGCTTTTATAGGTGAAGGCAAAGTGGACTCAGGAAACTTAAAACATTCTGAAAGTTTTGATGGTTTTCATCTTCTTGCTCTGCTCTTTGCAATAATCACAATATAATTTGGCCATTAAAAGTAATACGCATATAGATACTAGGCCACTTAAACATAATTAAAATCCGTGTATGGAGATAAAAACCTAAAGTGAATCTGACGTAATCAGAATATACTGTTTATTAGACTGCTTTTCTGGTATGCCCCTCAAGTTCTGATTGGTCTGAAAGGACGACTGTGGAAGAGAGCCTTTTCCGCTGTGTGGAGGCTGCCTGAGTCGCGCCTTCTGACCTGGTCACGCTGTCTGCCCCTGTCTTTCAGGTGCCCACCAGCTGACCTCGCCTCCGTCTCAGTCAGAGTCTCTGCTTGCCATGTTTGACCCACTGTCTTCGCACGAAGGTAAAGTAGTCAGGCGAACTTTCTGGCCCCTGTTTTATCACAGCCAGAAGCGCAAAACTACAACCCCTTTGTTCATGCCTTTTGGGACCAGTTGTGTCTTGGCTGAGAACGTTTTTCCTGCATTGCAGGGGGAGCTTCTGCTGTGGTAAGGCCGAAGGTTCACTATGCCAGGCCGTCGCACCCACCCCCAGACCCCCCGATCCTGGAAGGGGCTGTGGGAGGAAACGAGGCCAGGTTGCCTACCTTCGGTTCCCATATCCTGACTCCAGCTGAGATGGAGGCGTTTAAGCAAAGGCACTCGTACCCCGAGAGATTAGTTCGCAGCAGGAGCTCCGACGTCGTGTCTTCTGTCCGGCGCCCGATGAGCGACCCCAGCTGGAACCGACGCCCAGGAAATGAGGAGCGAGAACTCCCTCCAGCCGCAGCCGTTGGTGCTACTTCCTTGGTGGCTGCACCTCACTCTTCATCTTCATCCCCGAGTAAAGACTCCTCAAGAGGAGAGGTACGGGACCCAGGCCATGCGGAGGAACTTGCGCGTTATGGTCAGCTACAGTTAGTGTTCCGTCTGCCTAGTTCTCTTGATACCTGAAATCGATGCGGAATATATAAATCTAGGGTGAAGGAGGGACAGTAGTCATGTCTAAGGGTGGTTTGTCAGTCTGGTACGTCCAGCACCTTAACCCGTTTAAAAAAATCCCTCTACTTTGGTTTTGTAGTATCTTGCATTTTTATGATACTTTTAACTTTTCTACAAGCGATTTTGTATCTCATTTAAATCTCACAGTTTCCTTCAGAGATGGATAGAGGAACTGCTTTTTTTCCCTTTTCCAATAAGTTGTTATTTTTAATTTTTTAGCACTCACAGAGTTACTAAAAAGTTGGAATGAGACACAAAGAGCCTCCCTCCCCCAGCCTTGTGAGACTCAGGCGCCAACCCCATGCTCTGGTGTCTATTTCTCTGTCTTTCTATGTAGAGAAACATTGCCAGTTCAAGAGCAGCAGAATTCATGTCCCTCATTCTGTTTGCAATTCCCTTCTCCAGCAGTGAGAAGCCTGCTTTCCTGATTCTTCATGGAGGCACTTAACTGATGAGTCTCCCTGTGTGTAATGAATATCCCACCCCCACCATTGAACCCTCCCTGGGTGCCCTCATTTCCCTTCTTAGGTTCTGATATCCCATTCACGTGGATGCCCTCAGAGAAGGTATTTTTAGTTCCAATTTTGTAGATGAAAAAACAAAAATAAAATGATTTGTCTAAGGTCATATCATAGATTAGTAAAGGAATTATAGTCTCTTCCTTTTGACATGGAGTCTTAATGATAACTCATAATTGATGATCAAAGCAGCAACTTTGCAATTGGTCACATCTAGCTTTGAGCAGCTGTGCCACATCCAGTCTGTATAACTTTGGGGAAGGTGGGGAGAAAACCTTTTTTAGCCTCATATTTCTCATCTGTAAAGAGGGCTTAGTAATAATATATATCTTCTGAGACTATAAATATTATTGTTAAGCCCTTTTGCTGCCCTGGTACTTAGACGGTAAAGAATGTGCCTGCGATGCAGGAGACCCAGGTTTGATCCCTGGGTCGGGAATATACCCTGGAGGAGGGCATGGCAACCCACTCCAGAATTCTTGCCTGGAAAATCTCATGGACAGAGGAGCCTTGCAGGCTATGGTCCATGGGGTCCCAAAGAGTCAGGCACAGCTGAAGTCACTTAGCACCCACAAGGCTACTGTGAAGTTTAAATGAGGTAATACATGTTTTTCATTCGGTGTTTGGCACACAGTACATACTTAGTTTTATTATTAATACTACTGCTACCGTCTCTCCAAATCTCTCGATTTTATCTGCACTGCATTNAAGAGTCGGACACGACTGAGCGACTGAGCGCTCACGCTCGGAGGGATCATCTTTTACTCTGTAGCTTTAAAATAGCGTATTTTAAAAGTTCAAGTTTGTTTTGTGGTATAATGTAGCTTGACTCACTTTTGTTATGAGTTCTCTTTTGCTGAGAACGATAGTGAATTTCAAGTTTTAGAACTTTTAATTTATGCTCCTTCTGTAGGTAGTATTGTCTTTGCTTTTATAGGTGAAGGCAAAGTGGACTCAGGAAACTTAAAACATTCTGAAAGTTTTGATGGTTTTCATCTTCTTGCTCTGCTCTTTGCAATAATCACAATATAATTTGGCCATTAAAAGTAATACGCATATAGATACTAGGCCACTTAAACATAATTAAAATCCGTGTATGGAGATAAAAACCTAAAGTGAATCTGACGTAATCAGAATATACTGTTTATTAGACTGCTTTTCTGGTATGCCCCTCAAGTTCTGATTGGTCTGAAAGGACGACTGTGGAAGAGAGCCTTTTCCGCTGTGTGGAGGCTGCCTGAGTCGCGCCTTCTGACCTGGTCACGCTGTCTGCCCCTGTCTTTCAGGTGCCCACCAGCTGACCTCGCCTCCGTCTCAGTCAGAGTCTCTGCTTGCCATGTTTGACCCACTGTCTTCGCACGAAGGTAAAGTAGTCAGGCGAACTTTCTGGCCCCTGTTTTATCACAGCCAGAAGCGCAAAACTACAACCCCTTTGTTCATGCCTTTTGGGACCAGTTGTGTCTTGGCTGAGAACGTTTTTCCTGCATTGCAGGGGGAGCTTCTGCTGTGGTAAGGCCGAAGGTTCACTATGCCAGGCCGTCGCACCCACCCCCAGACCCCCCGATCCTGGAAGGGGCTGTGGGAGGAAACGAGGCCAGGTTGCCTACCTTCGGTTCCCATATCCTGACTCCAGCTGAGATGGAGGCGTTTAAGCAAAGGCACTCGTACCCCGAGAGATTAGTTCGCAGCAGGAGCTCCGACGTCGTGTCTTCTGTCCGGCGCCCGATGAGCGACCCCAGCTGGAACCGACGCCCAGGAAATGAGGAGCGAGAACTCCCTCCAGCCGCAGCCGTTGGTGCTACTTCCTTGGTGGCTGCACCTCACTCTTCATCTTCATCCCCGAGTAAAGACTCCTCAAGAGGAGAGGTACGGGACCCAGGCCATGCGGAGGAACTTGCGCGTTATGGTCAGCTACAGTTAGTGTTCCGTCTGCCTAGTTCTCTTGATACCTGAAATCGATGCGGAATATATAAATCTAGGGTGAAGGAGGGACAGTAGTCATGTCTAAGGGTGGTTTGTCAGTCTGGTACGTCCAGCACCTTAACCCGTTTAAAAAAATCCCTCTACTTTGGTTTTGTAGTATCTTGCATTTTTATGATACTTTTAACTTTTCTACAAGCGATTTTGTATCTCATTTAAATCTCACAGTTTCCTTCAGAGATGGATAGAGGAACTGCTTTTTTTCCCTTTTCCAATAAGTTGTTATTTTTAATTTTTTAGCACTCACAGAGTTACTAAAAAGTTGGAATGAGACACAAAGAGCCTCCCTCCCCCAGCCTTGTGAGACTCAGGCGCCAACCCCATGCTCTGGTGTCTATTTCTCTGTCTTTCTATGTAGAGAAACATTGCCAGTTCAAGAGCAGCAGAATTCATGTCCCTCATTCTGTTTGCAATTCCCTTCTCCAGCAGTGAGAAGCCTGCTTTCCTGATTCTTCATGGAGGCACTTAACTGATGAGTCTCCCTGTGTGTAATGAATATCCCACCCCCACCATTGAACCCTCCCTGGGTGCCCTCATTTCCCTTCTTAGGTTCTGATATCCCATTCACGTGGATGCCCTCAGAGAAGGTATTTTTAGTTCCAATTTTGTAGATGAAAAAACAAAAATAAAATGATTTGTCTAAGGTCATATCATAGATTAGTAAAGGAATTATAGTCTCTTCCTTTTGACATGGAGTCTTAATGATAACTCATAATTGATGATCAAAGCAGCAACTTTGCAATTGGTCACATCTAGCTTTGAGCAGCTGTGCCACATCCAGTCTGTATAACTTTGGGGAAGGTGGGGAGAAAACCTTTTTTAGCCTCATATTTCTCATCTGTAAAGAGGGCTTAGTAATAATATATATCTTCTGAGACTATAAATATTATTGTTAAGCCCTTTTGCTGCCCTGGTACTTAGACGGTAAAGAATGTGCCTGCGATGCAGGAGACCCAGGTTTGATCCCTGGGTCGGGAATATACCCTGGAGGAGGGCATGGCAACCCACTCCAGAATTCTTGCCTGGAAAATCTCATGGACAGAGGAGCCTTGCAGGCTATGGTCCATGGGGTCCCAAAGAGTCAGGCACAGCTGAAGTCACTTAGCACCCACAAGGCTACTGTGAAGTTTAAATGAGGTAATACATGTTTTTCATTCGGTGTTTGGCACACAGTACATACTTAGTTTTATTATTAATACTACTGCTACCGTCTCTCCAAATCTCTCGATTTTATCTGCACTGCATTTAGCCATTCCTTATGAGTATTTATTGAGTGCCTGCTCTATGCTGGACTCGTTACCCTTTTGGCTTACTAACAGTAGTGAGATAATGCCTACCCTCAAGTAATCAGTCTAGCTTGAAAGGTATACATCTGTGTTCCAGAAGCTGCCTATACCACAAGAAGAACGGTTGTGCTTTGAAGACAAATGAGTGGTTTTTGTATTTCACAGACTAACTAAAATCCTTTTCATGGTAATTTATCCTGCTGTCCAACTACAAATAAAACATCAAACTTTTTCTACAGACTGAAGAACGCAAAGATAGCGATGATGAGAAATCAGACAGGAACAGACCTTGGTGGAGAAAACGTTTTGTTTCTGCCATGCCCAAAGGTAATTTTATAAGATATCAGAATGCAATCATAGCAACAAGAAGCAAAGCCCCCGAATCTCTTTCAGAGAGCTAAAATTTCAATTCCTCTGGGAGGTTCTCACAGGGCCTAAGTTTCATGCTGTTTTGAGGTTATAGAAAATACTTTCACTCAGGTGAACGCTAAGGTACAGCTTTAGAAGTTCCTGTTCTTTGCAGGAAGTGGCAGTGGTTTCATAAATGAAAGTCAGGCAGGTCACAGTTGTTTAAATATTATATTCCATTGAAGTTAAACATGTAGGACTTTTGACATATGTATTGCTAATAATTACTGCAGGAAAAAGGGATGCTATTAATAAACATTGAAAATTCATTCTTTACATTCTTGGAATAAACTTAAGCTTCTTATGTTTATAATCATTGAGGATGATAATACCCTGAATATTAGTGTTTATTCTGGAAGGCAGTTGTGTAGCATTGTTCGCTTTTTTTGTGTGAATAGCCTGGCATCATTCCAGTAGGTACTGAAATCTGAATGGGCAAAAGCATCTCTTCTAGGAGGGAGAGATTATCCAGGACTAAAAGGGAGGGATCGTCTTCTGGCCTCTTCTCTGTACTGTGGTGCTCAGGAGCTGAGGAGCACTGCTTTCACGCCAGACTCAAGCTCACTAGAGGAGGCGAGAATGAGGCTCAGCTTTGAATGTGTTGTGGTTTTTTTGAGCAGAGGTTAAGAGGCAGTGGTTTTGATTCAATCCCGATAGATTCCTGTTAAATCCTTCTTCCTGTGGCAGATGACCTCAAAGCAGATTCTGAAAACTTCTTTAAGAACCTTCCATGCTATGTTAAGAATGATAATCAGTGGACACTCGGGATTTCTTAGCTTTTAAACTTTTCACCTTCCTTCCACTTAGAAATGTTGGCACACCAGTTAACTCCAGAATGACTGCTGTCTGCCGAGTAGTGCAGTATGTTATATGTCACACTACTGACTTTATTTAATTTCCAGCTCCTATACCATTTAGAAAGAAAGAAAAACAAGAAAAAGACAAAGATGATCTGGGGCCTGACAGATTCTCAACACTCACAGGTTTGTAGACCCATGGACTTCCTGGCTCCTTCATTCCCAGAGCACATATTTCATAACACTTTCTCTTGGGTGCCATAAACGTTGCCTTTTTAGACGAGTGTGTCTGTGTGTGTACAGTGGGGAGTGTGTTCTGCATAGCTCTGTGGTTTCCCGTTGGCGGCCACAGTGAGCTCTTCCTGCAGGCCGCCACCACCATCATCATCCTCATTGTCATAACTTGCGTTTATGATGAGGTCCCTGACCCTGAGCCTCTGGGCCTGCCCTAGCGCCCGACGTCTTAGTGGGATGACGGCCTCCCATGCCTTTGAGGAAAGTGTGGTGACGGTTTCAGCGCTGTGCATGCCATATCTTTGGATCACTGACAGTAGTTTCCTGTAACGTTGGTCGTAGAAACCTCAGTTTATTTCCGTCCGTAGTTCTTGATTATTCAGGATCACTGAAATTCTGGTTTACCTAATCATTTCCTTTTTTCCCTGAGAAGTGTTCAAACAACATCAGTAGATTTGTAAACTTGACCAATTTTTTTACAGCTTGAATCATTTTAACATTGTTATCTGACCCAAGGAATATATATATAACTAGGGGTTGGGTTCTTACCTCATGCAGCATTTGTATTTCTGCAGCTTCTTTTTGGCATATTATGAGTGAGCAGCCTGAAAGGAGAAAGTATGAGAGGCAGTACCGACAGCCCAACCATGAGCTTGATAGCTGTGTACTGTCTCCAGCGACTGCAGAGCATCTGGAGGGAAATTAATTTCTCATCTCTTTGTCTTATATTGGTTTTAAATTATGTTATCCTACTCAGGTAAAATGAAGGTTTTTATTTTAAAAGGGAATAAGTTTCAAAAGAACATCCTCCTCAAAGAGCTCAGTATAGTACAGGCAGAATCCCATTTCAGCGCATAGCCCCATCATGTCTAGCTCTGAAATACATGTAGACTGTTCTGTGTCCCGGCGTACCTTCCTGTTTATTTAATGAAATGACTTTCCTGGAATAAAGGGTTTTTAACAGCAGTAGCTGTGCTTTCAGGCCAGGTTTCCTGCTGAGAGCAGTCAGGCCTCATTCATCCAGCAAATACTTGTTGAACATCTGACTCATGCCAGGCACTGTGCTAAGGGTTGTAGGTGTTAAGTCAAATCACACATGAATCTTGGCACTTAGTCTGATTCAGAAGAATTGGAAAGGCATACTTTTGGCAAGATTTTCATGTTTCCTTACCATGCTCCTCGTTTTAGACCACCACCACCATTTACAGAGTGGAATACTCAATGAAGAAATCTCAGGTTTTCAAAATGTTTGAATTAGTAACTTTGGAGAAGTTTAAAATTGTTTTTTATTCGTGTCTTTAGGCAATACATTTTTCTTAGTTCTCGGTGCCTAAAGGAGAAGCTAAGCTGACTAAGTTTTTCCCGTAAAATATTCCATTTTGTGTTTGAGTCAAGCAGTTTAGCTGCCCGACTGGTGCAGAAATTTCTACCCACTCTTAATTAATGACTCACTGAAAAGTATCATTAAATCAATTTTTTGAAATGTTATGAATTTCTTAACAGTCTGTGCATCATCTCGCCACCTTAACTTTTCTTTTTTTCATATTCTCTCTGAATCTTTCCATATCTAGACATGGCTTTTCATGATTAAATCAGAGTTGTATCCTTTTACCACATGTTATTGCATAAACCCTCTCTCAGTGTCTCCTAGACATAGGTGGGTTTTTTAATCATTATTGGCTCTTAGATCATCTATCATGATTTTATGGCAATGTAAACCATTCTCTTGCTTTTGGATATTTAATCATAGGCAATTTTTTTTTTTTTTACTATGAAAAACTACTTAAGATAAGCTGGAACACTCATCCCCTTGTACATATAGCATTTTTTGTATGTTTTAGTTATTTGTTCTTGTTTATTGTCCTCAGATAAATTTTTTTTAATGCATTATAGAAATAAAGGTTATAAGCAACATTATTGCTTTCACTATCTTTAGCCTTTTTTCAGAGCCTCCAACAGCTCTCAAAACCAATAGCAAAAAGAACATTTTGTAACAATAAAGGTTTTGTAAGTTTGCATTTTGAAGAAGATCATGTTTTATTAGGACTCTCTTACCGTGCATTGAAATTATTACAGCAGAAATTAAATTATTTTGGCAATTGTTTTTCCCTAAAGTTTACCACAGTTTTATAGAGACACAAACACTAAATATTGTTTTTGTAGAAAGAGAAGAAGAACCTGTGAGCATACCACTTAACGTCTTTCTAGTTTGATTTCCTTTTCTTGAAAATAGGGGTGGTAATGGTACCTCCCTTGTAGGGTTATTGTTTAGCACAGTTCTTGGCACGTGCTAAGTGCTCAATAAATGTCAGCTGCTGTTCACATTAGCTGCAGTTAACACATAGGAATATATAAATTCTAGTGATTTTTTTCAATATATGTTTTAGGACTTTTTTAAAAAATGAGATTCTACCAGAATGTGGATATTACCTGCTTGGCCTAGGTCTGTCTCAGGAATTTAGATTTCACCATGGAACTATGTTTTGTCCCATGGATCTGTAGCACTTCTTTGCTTAGTTAACTGTTAATTAGCGGCTTTGCCGTCTGACTCCAGGAAAACGTAACTGGCGTGCTTATTTTGCTGACAGGCTAGTGGGCCGGTCAGTAACCAGGGCTGCACCTGTGCTGGTGGTAGGCCTTTTCTCTGTGCCCAGGACAGTTCAAGCACTCTCCCAGAATGCCGAGGTTCTCTGGGAGCACCTCTGACGCCACTGCATGAACAAAAGTGCTCCCTGTAACTGTCATGGTGAGATCCAGCGAGACAGAATATGAGTTACCTGAAGGTTTTAAATACGGTGTAGAGAGAAAAATTCATGAAGGAGAAGTAGAGGAAGGCATTTTAAAAGTATTGTCAAAAGGGGTTAAGTTTTAAGTCTGAATACGTTTTTTTCCTCCTTCAGCATAGAGATGTCTGAATAAATGAAGCCTGCATATAAAAATGCCTTGTTGGAAGTTCTGTTAGCATGCATTGCTAATAACAGTGATTTGGGTGTGAACACTGTAGAATCCCATCATCCACTCAGCCTGCACTGAACCATTTGACGATGGCATGCAGAAGTCTGACGATGATGAGCAGGTGGAGCTAATCGTCCCGATTCCGTGCCTTGCCCAGGCTCTCAGACCTAGACCTGGGATGAGTAGGCAGCTGCATGGTGCCTCTTATAACACTGAGATATGTGCTCTTTTTAAGTCTTACCTCCTAACCCGCCTTTGGGATTATGCTACTGGTGTCGTACTAACATCAGGGTGGCTGCAAACCAAGGGGCACTGATTCTCCTCCTCCTTTCCCTCCTGCAGATGATCCCAGCCCGAGACTCAGTGCACAGGCTCAGGTCGCTGAGGATATTCTGGACAAGTACAGGAACGCCATTAAACGCACCAGCCCCAGTGAGGGAGCGCTGGCAAACTACGAAAGTGCAGGTGACCATCCTGGTACAGAGCGGAACAGGAACTGTTATATCACTGCCGTGAAAGGAGTCTGAACTGAAAGTAGCCTCTTTCTTTTGTAACTTTTTCTTTTATATTGGAGCGTAGTCAATTGACAGTGTAGTTTCAGGTGCACAGCAGAGCAACTCAGCCGTATGTACACATGTATCCATTCTTCCAAGTAGACTTTTAGTAGCCCCCGTAAATAGTTGTCAAAAAACCATGGTATAATCCCCGAGATTAATATTAGAGCATCTCTGGAAGAGTCTCTGACAAACTGAACATGAGTTGGCTCAAGGGGGACTCACGGGAGCCTGAGAAAACCTCCTACACTTTTAAGTTTTAAAATAACAAAAAAGTTGGGATAGTACAGTGAAGGCCTGTTATATTCCATCTGCCTAGACTTATCCGTTGTTAATGTTTTGCCACATTTTTATATGTATTTTTTTCCTGAAGCATTTGAAATGATCTCCTGAGAAATAGAGATTTTTTCCCACATCGGCACAGTATCTTTATTATACTAAGGAACTCTTCATTTCTTTTGATTGTATACATGCATGTGTTATCTAAATGGATAAATTAGAAACATGAAAACAACTGCAGGGGCACCATAGGTCTGTGCTGGCTGCATTTGTGAGTTTGTCCTCGGCTCGTTCTCAGGCGGGGGGACTAGGGGGTGTCCTTGGAGTGGGGATGAGGGGTCTCAGTGTGGCCTGGCCGAGAGGGTCACAGCCAGCTGCTTCCTGACTGGGCAGGATTCCATGTCTGTAAAACAAGGGTGTTGTATGAAATGATTTCTGAGACCCCTTTTAGTTCTGTGGTTCAGTGATTGTGGTTACAGAGTATTATCTTTATTAAGTTGATAAAGGTTTTCATTATTTTGGGTTACAATTGGATAAGAAGTAAAATTTTTCTCAGCTGCTCTCTTGATATCTTATCATTGCTGTCAGTTTATTTATGTGTTTGGAGTTTCTTTTTTTTTCCCCTTTCTCTCTCAAAGAACTCTTTTCAGAAGGCACAGCTTAATTTATTGTTGAGTTGCTCTGAATACCTACCAGTGCCAGAATATTCCGGATTAACTTGCTTATCCTTTTTGCGGGGGGTGGGATTTGTTTAGAAGTCATGGGTGACGGTGAAAGCGCACACGACTCCCCTCGTGACGAAACCCTGCAGAACATCTCCGCTGATGATCTCCCGGATTCCGCGAGCCAAGCGGCCCACCCTCAGGATTCAGCCTTCTCTTACAGGTATTTCTTGTATACGACTTAGAACCTTTGGGTTTGAATTTTTCATCACCATTGCAGTCACTTCAAGTCAGGTGTTTCTTTGAGTCCTTTAATAAACATGTAAAGCAGGGAGGTAAGACTTTGCTCGCCTTGTGGATGTCATATATCAAAGGCTTTAATTCAGAGAATGAAAAAACCAAGCAGACCTCATGGGCTCACAGGGACCACATATGGTTGAGTAACCCATTTCCCCAGTAAGCCTACTGGAGCCCTCCCAGTTAGCCTACTGGAGCCCTCCCAGTTTATCATCTTCCGCATTCCCTCGACTTCTAACACGGTTTGAGAAAATGACTTTAGGAGCCTGAATAGTTGAGCACGGGCTTAGTTGCTCTAAGGCATGTGGGATCTTCCCGGATCAGGGATTGAACTCCCGTCTCCTGCATTGGCAGGCAGATTCTTTACTACTGAGCCTCCAGGGAAGCCCCTGTATTATCAGTTTTAAAGCATTAATCATCTGTCCATCTCTCCGTTTCTGTCTCTGTCTTTCTAGCTTTTTAAACTTTTTATTTTAGAAACTTTCTAGCTTGTACAAAATGGGAAAGTATAGCAATGTACCTATTCCCCAGATCTGTTACTAATACGTGGCCAGTATTGTTTCATGTTTACTTCCTCCCCCACTTAATTTAAGTAAACTCTTAATAGCATATCATTTTATTTACTTTTATTGAGGTGTCGTTGATTTATAATATTGTTTAAGTTTCAGGGGTACAACGTAGTGATTCACAATTTTAAAAGATTATACTCCATTTACAGTTATCATAAAATAATGACTATATCCCCTGTGCCGTGCATATCATTTTATCGTTAGTTATTATGGAGCTTTATACTTTTTTCCTATGGTAAAACGGGGTGGGGGGTAGTGGGAGACAATTTTTATTTTCCAGCCATGACTTCACTGTTTTATATAGATTTGGAGTCTTTACAAAGTAGGCAAATATTACAGTTGATTGAGCTGATTCATAAGTTACTCATTTTCGAGGAAGCAAACCATGAAGGTGGGTCTCAGAACCAGTCAAGTGAGGTGGACAAGTGATAATCCTGCAATAGGAGCAAACTCTGGCTTGCTCTCAGAGGTTTATTGGGAAGCAGCCTTAGCCATTTTGCAGAAGCTCTGATCCCTGCCCTCCAAGACCCTCCCAGGGTGAAGGACTGCGTTGTTGAGGAGGGTGATTTCTTGCTGAAGGGTGCTCTGCCAGGTGGTAACAGGAGGTTCAGTGGTCAGAAACTGAGCAGGTTTTGGTTCAATATAGAGTTTTGCTCCACAGGGCAACAGAAAGGTCTTCTTGTCACAAGCTTGTCTTGTGGCAGGATCCACGTTTCTTGAGAAATGTGCTGGAAGGCTTCCTTAGCTTGGGTGTTGAGATGGTCCTGATGACTTCTGTTGGTTCCTTCTCAGCTTGGGCAAAATCTGGATTTCTGACTCGTCGTCACGTTTAGCATAGAATGCAGTGGATGTTGGAAGGTCAGAAAGGATCTGTTTGATTCTAGTGACTTTACCAAATGGTCCTTGCTCAGAGCACCTTTACAACCTTGCTTCTCAGATAACCAGAAAGCCCACTCCTTCAGCAAAGGTGTCAGTAAGTTAAAAATTATCTTTTATTTATGACCATTTGAAACATTTGAGTCCTGAGCTAGCCTGTTAATTTGTGTATGTGCGTGTATGCTACGTCGCTTCAGTTGTATCCGACTCTTTGCAACCCTGTGGACCATAGCCTACCAGGCTCCTCTGTCCATGGGATTCTACAGGCAAGAATACTAGAGTGGGTTGCTATGACCTCCTCCAGAGAATCTTCCCGACCCAGGGATCAAACCCGAGTTTCTTATGTCTCCTGCATTGGCAGGCAGGTTCTTTACCACCAGCACCACCTGGGAAGCCCATTAACTTGTATAGTAAATATGATAATAGTTTATAGAATGTGACCATATTTGGACAAAGAAATGACTATATTTTCATCTGTTTTTTAGAGATGCAAAAAAGAAACTGAGGCTTGCTCTTTGCTCTGCGGATTCTGTGGCTTTCCCAGTGCTAACCCACTCAACAAGAAATGGTTTACCAGACCATACAGACCCAGAAGGTAGGTTGCTACATGACAGTTTATTTTTTTCCTATGCTTTATAGGAACAATATGAAACTGCCAGTATTCAGCTGTATTTAAACTATATAGCAGTTCCATCCAGTTCAACTTAACACATTTATATTATCATCAGTTAAGGGCACTTGGACTACTGATGGTTTGTGAAAATGTTCTCTGATTGGTTCTGCTTAATTTTAATGATACAGACATAATTGACATCCCACAGGCTGAAGGATGACCTTCAGCTTATATAAAGCCTGTGGAACTTCTCAACAGTAACAGAATTCTGATTTTTTTTATTTAGACAATGAAATTGTCTGCTTCTTAAAAGTGCAAATAGCTGAAGCAATTAACTTACAAGATAAGAGCTTAATGGCTCAGCTTCAGGAAACAATGCGTTGCGTGTGCCGCTTTGATAACCGGACCTGTAGGAAGCTGCTGGCGTCTATCGCTGAGGACTACAGGTAACCTCCCCAGCCTGTTTCACTTGTACGCCTGTTTTTCAGCTGCAAGTACTTTCTTCTCAGCCCTTATTTCAGAAATGAATCTAGGCTCACTGCAAAGTACTGGGCTTTCCTGGATGTAGATTTCCAAGCAGCATGTGTGGATATTCAGTCTGGAAGTGTAAGCGAGCAGCTCTTACTGGGCTTCTCTGATGGCTCAGTTGGTAAAGAATCTGCCTGCAACACAGGAGACCTTAGTTCGATTCCTGGGTTGGGAAGATCTGCTGGAGAAGGGATAGGCTACTCACTCCAGTATTCTTGGGCTTCTTGTGGCTCAGCTGGTAAAGAATCTGCCTGTGGTGCGATTTGATCCCTGGGTTGGGAGGATCCCTTGGAGAAGGGAAAGGCTACCCACTCCAGTATTCTGGCCTGGAGAATTCCATGGAGTGTATAGTCCATGGGGTCACAAAGAGTCAGACATGACTGAATGCCTTTCACTCACTCACTCACTTACTCACTCACTCAGATCTTACTAACAGAGCACAGTTGACTTCAGCTTTGCCCAAAAGCATCTTTGGTGGAGGTAGGGTCAGGATAACTAGGATGTCATTTCCCTCTTTTACTGGTGATAGAAAAGACTGCTTCCATGGACTGAGGAAGCAGGAGGAGTCCTAGGAATTGTTATCATTTGCCTGTTGCCTGTCACTACTGATATTTGAGAAGCTTAGGAAGTAAAGAGGCTTAGGGAATGGGTGCTCTAATGATTGTTGTATTTAGACTATAAGCAGATAATTGGTGGTATATTTAGTGATCTTGTGGTATATCAACCTGTATTTTGTTGTTATTTTAGTCTTTTGTAGCAATCAACTTCCTGTTAAGTATAAGGTTCTACCAGCATGGAGACTGTGCTCCAATGCAGAACAGACCAGTGATGTGAAGAGATTTAGTAGTGTTTAGGGAGTTAGGGAGCTGAGTGTTCAGACCAGTAAATGGTTTTGTTTCTTTCTTTCTTAATTTTCTTAATTGAAATATAGTTGATTTACAGTGTTAGTTTCAGGTGTACAACACAGTGATTCGCTCTTTCTAAACATTATACTCCAGTTAAAGTTGTTATAAAGTGTTGGTTCTCTCCTCGGTAGTGTGCATTCTACCCTTGCATAATTTTTGGCTGCACTGGGTCTTCATTGCTGCGTGAGGCTTTCTCTAATCGTGGTGCGCGGGCTCCTCACCGCGGTGGCTTCTCTTGTTGCAGAGCGCAGGCTCTAGGGTGTGCCGGCTTCAGGAGAGGCAGCATGCGGGCTCTAGAGCTCAGGCTCAGTAGCTGTGGCACGCAGGTTTAGTTGCCCCTCGGCATGCGACATCTTCCCGGACGAGGGATCGAACCCATGTTCCCTGCTTTGGCAGGTGGACTTGCAGCTACCAGATTGCTAGGGAAGTCCTGACTCTGTTTCTTGACCTGGCAACGTAATCAGTTCTCAGGATGGTTGTCTGCAGCCCGATAGGCTCATTTGTAAAACCAGAGTCTTTGAGGTCATTTTTTTCCTTTGGAGAAAAGTCAGGACTCTTTCCAAGGAGGGTGTGCACCGTGTGTCTGGTGTTCTGCAGTGTCTTTCCTTTCAGGAAGAGGGCCCCCTACATTGCTTACCTCACTCGCTGTCGACAAGGACTGCAGACCACGCAGGCTCACCTGGAAAGGCTACTGCAGAGGGTTCTGCGGGACAAAGAGGTGGCCAATCGGTACTTCACCACCGTCTGTGTGAGGTTACTGCTTGAGAGCAAAGAGAAGAAGATCAGGGAATTCATTCAAGGTAACCAGAGACCCTTCGGTGAAGCCGTATGTTAGTGGGAAGATTTGGGAAGTTTTCTTTTGCTACTTTTTAAGTACCTATGTGTCTAAGAGCAAGTTCTTAAATTCCCAGTTATTTCTTAGTAATTAAACCTTGATGTTCAACCAATAAATGTCATGTTTATCCTGGTTGAATGTCTATAGTTTATTTAAAAATTGGAAAAATTAACAAAGTTTTGGATGCACCCAATTTTTCTTATTTTTTTTTTTAAATGAAGTATATCACTTTGTAACAAACCTCTTGTTCTTAAGCTTCTGCACGTGTCTTACCTTTCCCCTGTTTTTAATGATTTGGATGTATTTTCTCCCCAAATGAAACCATGCCCAGTTATCTCCGGCTTGGAGAGCATGGTAGCTGTATAAGTAGTGGAGTATGATTCTGTAGTTTTCTATTTTTAACTACTCTCTAATAATTTCCTATTTAAAATCGTTCAAATACTCTATTTTAAAGTGTATTATTTTGCATTGGAGACTTTCAGAAACTCACAGCCGCTGATGATAAAACCGCCCAGGTGGAAGATTTTCTGCAGTTCCTGTACGGCGCGATGGCCCAGGACGTCATATGGCAGAACGCGAGTGAGGAACAGCTTCAGGACGCTCAGCTGGCCATCGAGCGAAGTGTGATGAACCGGATCTTCAAGCTTGCCTTCTACCCGAATCAGGACGGGGACATACTCCGCGACCAGTGAGTGCTCCTGCCTGTGGTGGACTAAATAGGGCTATCCCAGCCAGCCCCATAGTTCAGACAAGCTATTCACCAGACGTAATAGCTGAGTAATAAAGGAAAAGACACGTTTCCCTTTTGTACCTCTTGGAGTCACCAGCCCGGAAAGAAGGAAGGTGCTCCGTTCCCAGAGCTGTGGGGAATGGGGCGGGAGGCTCGTGTACGCTGGTCTGGCCGTTGCGGAAGGCACTGCTGTTCACTCTGCCGCAGCGATTCTCCCTTCTTTCTACTACCTTCTCTTACCTTCAGATCAGGACTCGGACCTCACTTCCTCAGGGGAAACCCTTCCTGGCCTGTCCGCCTGGGTGAGATGCCCTGGCAGGGCAGGGCTGCTTCAGGCCTGGGCACCTTTCTTTAGCACTGGCCACCATTGCAGTTTTACACTTGAGTCGTGGTTTCTCGAGTTGGCACGGCTGACATTTCGGGTCAGATGATTCTTTAATATGGGAGGCTGTCCTGTGCCTTGTGGGACATGTAGCGTCATGGCTGGCCTTGGCTGGTAGTACCCTACCAGCTGTGAGAACCACACTGTCTCCAGACACTGCCAAGTGCCCCTTGAGGGCAGAACCGCCCCCTGTTCCGTATCACTGGTTTGCGTGATTGTTTGATGAACGCCTCTGTCCTCCACCGGATGGTTCCTTCCATGAGTGCAGGAACACAACGCTTCATTCATCTCCCCTTCAGGGCGTTAAGCACAGTGTGTGACTTCTGATACGTACTTTTTATTTATTGGGAATGATATGTATTTGAATATCAAAGTATCAAGAAGTGTATGGCATATTAATTAAATCTCAATAAAGCCTATTTTAAAAAACAATCCTAAAAATACTAATCTTGAAAAAAAAGTATCTAGAAAGGTAACAGTGGTTACTTGGGGGTAGTGAGACAGCATTATAGTTTTTTCCTCTTCTGCATTTTCTCGACCACTGGTTTACGACCTGGTTTCTGCCCCAAGTGTGTTGCTCAGTGGCTGCCATGTACCCCCAGCAGTGACCTTGGCTCACTGTGCCAGCGACCCTGAGGGGCCCATGTAATAGGACCTCAGGGTGGGACATTGGTGGCTTCTGTAAGATTTTTTTTTTTTTTTCATGGAAATTTAAAGATATCTCATGTATGACTGAGCGACTTCCCTTTCACTTTTCACTTTCATGCATTGGAGAAGGAAATAGCAACCCACTCCAGTGTTCCTGCCTGGAGAATCCCAGGGACAGGGGAGCCTGGTAGGCTGCCGTCTATGGGGTCGCACAGAGTCGAACACGACTGAAGCGACTTAGCAGCAGCAGGAGCATGTATGTTTGAGAGAGCTCACTTTGGTGTGTGTGGGTTAGGATCGTTCCCACNAGCCTGGTAGGCTGCCGTCTATGGGGTCGCACAGAGTCGAACACGACTGAAGCGACTTAGCAGCAGCAGGAGCATGTATGTTTGAGAGAGCTCACTTTGGTGTGTGTGGGTTAGGATCGTTCCCACCTGCCTCTCTCACTTGTGCCTAGACTCGGGCTTTTTACCCCTCCCCAAGTTTCTGTATGCAATTTGCCAACTGGGTTCTGTTATCTCTCTAGAGCCCCAGTTTTTGGCTTCCAGGGTGGGATAAGGAATGGGAACATTCGAACTACTTACTGCCGAGAGCACCTTTGAAGCCGATTATGCCTCTGTCTCCTCCGTGTCGTCTTTGCAGGTTTATAGAGAGTTAGCACTGTGTTCTGGAAAGAACACTCGAAGGGAGGAGGCTGGGTGTAGCCTCTGCTCACCACTGTGTGACCTTAGGGAGATCCTTCACCATTTTAGGCCTAATCCTTGTCATCTCTGAAATGAGAGGTGAGCGTCCTCAGTGTCCCTTCTCTGTCAAAGCGTCTGTGCTCTCCAGTTTCTGGCCTTTGAACCCTCCACTTGGCCTGTTCACCAGTTAGCTTGTCCAGGTAGCATCCGGGCTAAGGAGTCCCCTCACCTCTCCCGTGGGCGCTGCCCTGGTCCAGAAAGGAGGGGTTCCCAATCTTCCCCTTGGGTCCCCTTGGCTCACTGAGTCTTTCTAAGCAGATCCTAAATGTGTGGAATACTTATAGCTAAGAGAGAGTCTCAACTGTAATGGTAATCTGTATCTAGAAGCGAGTCTAAAATGGTTTAAGTGTGTTTTGAGGAAACCGATTATGACTACCTGCATACCTTCTTTTCTGAATTACATATTTACATGTGTTTTGGGGCATTTTCAGGGTTCTTCATGAACATATTCAGAGATTGTCTAAAGTAGTGACTGCAAATCACAGAGCTCTTCAGATACCAGAGGTAATAACAGTTTATACAGTATGGATGGTATTATTCAATTAAAAGTGTCTTGGTGTACTATGTACATGTTACCAATTTTTCAGGGAAGCAGAATATAGTAAGTTGTAAAGAAACCACTTGCACTGGATGTCCTTCAGTCGATAAAATTCTCAAAGGTCTTTCCGTGGATTAAAATTCCCTAGCCTGGGAAGGGACCTTAGTAGTGAGAGGTGAGTGGAGGGAGGGCCAGCCTGGGGGAGCCCTCGCCCTGACACCACCCCCTTTAGGCAGGGCTTCCTGCTCACAGCTCACTCCTGCGGCAGCCACATTCTCCACGGATGCTTTTATAATCATATAGAGCCTCGAAGTCCTAACCACGCAACAGCCAGTTCTTTCCAGAACATTCTGCAGGAATGTCCCTTATGAAGGGATCTGGTGGAACTTCAAAGAGAGTGTGAAAACTGTTCAGGAGAGGGAATTGAATCTGAATGTGACCTCAGGATTACCTATTTTAGTTCCTGATACTAACGTTTTTTACCTGTCTTACACCTCTTAACAAAATCAGAAAACAGGAACGTTTTAGGTATATGAGTTTTCTGGTTGTTTCATTAGAATCTGGATATTAACTGGCATAAAATGTTTAATTGTCCTTGATTTCTAGAGCTGCTGCAACACAAGTACAGACTAATTTTTAAGCTATTTTAAAAGTAACTTGTCGGTTCTTTTGAAATCAGCTGCAATACATAGATAAGTCCCATTCTAGCTCTTTAAGAAAGATTAATTGCTTAAAGTTTTATGAACTCTAGGTTCTGTGTTATCATACGCCTCTACTATATATCTGGGTGGGTTTGTTTGTTTTTCCTTTGGGGCCGCATCTTGCAGCTCGGGAATCTTAGTTCCCCAGTGACTGGGGATGGAACCTGGGCC
>SJYA01001632.1:0-51553 GCA_006410615.1 Neotragus moschatus
AGAAGCAATTGTTACAACTGGACATGGAACAATGAACTGGTTCTAAATTGGGAAAGGAGTACATCAAGGATGTATATTGTCATCCTGCTTATTTAACTTATATGCAGAATACATCATGCAAAATGCCAAGCTGGATGAAGCACACTGAAATCGAGATTGCTGGGAGAAATACCAATAACCCAGATATGCAGATGATACCACTCTTTACGGCAGAGTGAAGAGGAAATAATGAGCCTCTTGATGAAGGTGAAAGATGAGAGTGAAAAAGCTGGTTTAAAGCTAAACTCTCAAAAAACTAAGATCATGGCATCTGGTCCCATCAAATCATGGTAAACAGGTGGGGAAAAAATGGAAACAATGAGAGACTTTATTTTCTTGGGCTCCAAAATCACTGCAGATGGTGACTACAGCCATGAAATGAAAAGACCCTTGCTCCTTAGAAAAAAAGCTATGACAAACCTAGACAGAATATTAAAAAGCAGAGACATTGCTGACAAAGGTCCTTCTACTCAAAGCTATGGTTTTTCCAGTAGTCATGTATGTATGTGAGAGTTGGACCATAAAGAAGGCTGAACACCAAAGAATTGATGGTTTTGAACTGTGATGTTGGAGAAGACTCTTGAGAGTCCCTTTGACTGGAAAGAGATCCAACCAGTCAATCCTAAAGGAAACCAGTCCTGAATATTCCTTGGAAGGACTGCTGCTGAAGCTGAAGCTACAATACTTTGGCCACCTGATGCGAAGAGCTGACTCATTCCAAAAGCCCTGATTCTGGGAAAGACTGCAGGCAGGAGAAGGGGACGACAGAGGATGAGATGATTGGATGGCATCACAGACTCAATGGACGTGAATTTGAGCAGGCTCTGGGTGATGATGAAGGACAGGGAGGCCTGGNGCCACCTGATGCGAAGAGCTGACTCATTCCAAAAGCCCTGATTCTGGGAAAGACTGCAGGCAGGAGAAGGGGACGACAGAGGATGAGATGATTGGATGGCATCACAGACTCAATGGACGTGAATTTGAGCAGGCTCTGGGTGATGATGAAGGACAGGGAGGCCTGGCATGCTTCAGTCCATGGCATCACAAAGTCTCAAACATGAATGAGCAACTGTGTAACAATAAAATAATAATTAAAATCAAGATAAATATTTTCATCATGTGCCCAATTTTCTTCATGGTCCTTTGTAATCCATTGTTTCCTCTACTCTCAACCTACAGTTCAGTTCATTTGCTCAGTCATGTCTGACTCTGTGATCCCATGAATTGCAGCTGCCAGGCCTCCCTGTCCATCACCAACTCCCAGAGTTCACTCAAACTCACGTCCATCAAGTCGGTGATGCCATCCAGCCATCTCATCCTCTGTCGTCCGCTTCTCCTCCTGCACCCTATCCCTCCCAGCATCAGAGTCTTTTCCAATGAGTCAACTCTTTGCATAAGGTGACGAAAGTACTGGAGTTTCAGCTTTAGCATCATTCCTTCCAAAGAAATCCCAAGGCTGATCTCCTTCAGAAGGGACTGGTTAGATCTCCTTGCAGTCCAAGGGATTCTCAAGAGTCTTCTCCAACATCACAGTTCAAAAGCATCAATTCTTCGGTGCTCAGCCTTCTTCACAGTCCAACTCTCACATCCATCCATGACCACTGGAAAAACCATAGCCTTGACTAGACGGACCTTAGTCGGCAAAGTAATGTCTCTGCTTTAGGCAACCAGTAATGTACCTTTTGACACTAATAGTTAGTTTGCATTTTCTAGAATTTTATGTAAACATAACCACATAATGTGTATTTTTTGCTTAATTTCTTTTCACCTAGCAAATGAGTATGTATATATTTTGAGTATGTATATTGTTACATGAATCAATTGTTGTTTCATTGTTGCTGAGTAGTATTCCATTTGATGAGTAGGGCACATTTTTTTTTTTTTAATGATTATCTTGCTGATGAACATTTGTGTTTCAGTTTAGGGCCATTACCAGTAAACCTTCTATATGTATGTTTATGTACTCAGATGCTCAGTTGTGTCTGACTCTTTGCATCTCTTTGGACTATAGCCTGCCAGCTCCTCTGTTCATGGGATTTTCTTGGCAAGAACACTAGAGTGGGGTGCCATTCACATCTCTTATATCTCCTTCATTGGCAGGTAGATTCTTTACCACTAGTGCTACCTGGGCAGCTCCAAGTCTTCTATGGAGTTTGTATATATATTAAATATTTGGATGGACATATGTGTTTTACTTCTATATTAAACGGCTAGATCGTATGGGAGATATGTTTGACTTTTTAAGAAACTGTCAAGTTTTTGCAGTGCCAGGGCCATTTTGCATTCCTACCAGTAGTGTGTATGAATATTAGTCACACTACATCTCCATCAACACGATATGACCAATTTTCTTATATTTTTAGCCAATGTAATCACTGTGTAGTAGTATCTCATCATGGTTTTCATTTAAATTTTCCTCATGAGTAATGAAATTGAGCCAGCTAGGATCTTTTGCATATTTAAAAAAATTGAGTTATTTTTATTCTACTTATTGAGTTGTTATATTTCTTTTATGTATTCTAAATGCAACTTTGGTTGACAAAAGAAGTGCAATTATTTTCTCCTAGACTGTGGGACATTTGCTACATGCTTTAATGGGATTGTTTCTCCTCTGGGAACTAGGCTCTCTAAATCAACAGAGCCCATACCTGCTCCTAATCCGAGGAAGAGGTGCTATTGGATCAGGAATGGATACACGAGAATCTGAACGACTTGCTTACGTAGCTTGGTTGTTATCTTTATCTTGCCCATGTTTGGTCTCAAATGTGCTACTCCCATCTTATAATGGAATTTGCCTGGATGTGATTAGCCTTATGGATAGGTAGTTCTGACATAACTCAACTTATGATGGATAGCTGTGGCTGCATGGCCTGGGGCACTGGGGTCAGACAGGTCATCTATACCAGTAGGATAATTCTCTTTTATAGATGGCACAAAGTCTATGTTGTGATTCTCCCATTGGGGCTTGCCATAAACTCATTATGGCCTCTTTTCTCATCACTAATACTATAAATTTTTTTTTCAGTATTTTCAGTTCAGTTCAGTTCAGTCACTCAGTCATGTCCAACTCTTTGAGACCCCATGAATTGCAGCACACCAGGCCTCCCTGTCCATCACCAACTCCCGGAGTTCACTCAGACTCATGTCCATCAAGTCAGTGATGCCATTCAGCCATCTCATCCTCTGTTGTTCCCTTCTCCTCCTGCCCCCAGTCCCTCCCAGCATCAGAGTCTTTTCCAATGAGTCAACTCTTCGCATGAGGTGGCCATAGTACTGGAGATTCAGCTTCAGCATCATTTCCTCCAAAGAAATTCCAGGGCTGCTCTCCTTCATTTTCTTTTCTTTTCTTTTTTTGGTATAAGTTTGAGAATACTTGCATATAAGTGCTATAGATAGTATATTCTTTTTTGAATCTCTTGGCCCAAGCAGCCAGACTATTGTATCACAGCTTAGTCATCCAGTTTAAAATGATGCCACTCTCCAAGAAGCTTAGTAAGAATTACTGCAACTTCTTGAGTGCAGCAAAGACAACAGCAACAAATGGAAAAAAGAAAGAATGTCAGCCTCTTCTTCAAAATGGCTCAATTTAAAAGTATATATATTCATTCACTTATAATACTCATTATTTATGGATCCCATATTTGAAAATTTGTCCATTTGCTAAAATTTTACTTACAGTTTTAAAATCTATACTTGGAACATTTCTGTGATTATTTCTGAGCATGTACAGATTGGCAGAAAATGTGTTGCTTGATGCAAATTTCCCACCTGAGGTCCAGTAAGGCAATGGCCTGCCTTCTTGTCTCAATATGAGAGCTCTTATATTGTAAACAAGTGCAGAATGGTATATGGTAAGGCAAGGCTCTAAGTCAAAGATAGTACCAAGGGGATTAGCAAAGAGAGGCATATTTTACCAACATGATAGCAAAACACTATTTAGAAGGCTTTAAAATGATGCTTGCTTTTTACTTTGGTCTTTGTTTATTGTGTTTACCAATCTATATCTTCTTAGCCCTTGATTTCTTTTCTTTTTCCTGTCATTAAGGTAGCCGGAATTCATAGCCATTTGCAAGTTGCCCAGAACAACAAGAATTTATCAAAATGAAAACTTGGCAAATAGCCCAAGAGCTTCCCTCACACTATGAAACATCCCAGCCTGCGGGGGTTAGAAACTAAACTCTTGATCTAAACACTTGTAGGTCTTTGTAGTTCTCTTCAAGTAATACATTGATACATAGCCTTAGGCACGGATATTACCAGGTCTGAAAACACTCACATGCACACACAGACCTATCAGCCATCCTAAGTACTTTCCACCTTGTATATCAATCCCTTCTGTGTCTCCAGACCACCAAGGCAACTCTAACAGAACTCACTCCAAATAACAACCAATCACCATAAGAACAGAGCAGGTGCCAGGATCCAAATTANCTGAAAACACTCACATGCACACACAGACCTATCAGCCATCCTAAGTACTTTCCACCTTGTATATCAATCCCTTCTGTGTCTCCAGACCACCAAGGCAACTCTAACAGAACTCACTCCAAATAACAACCAATCACCATAAGAACAGAGCAGGTGCCAGGATCCAAATTAAGTATAAATTCCTCAATATCACCCAGAAGAATTTTTAAACAGTTTCTATTTTCTTAAAAAACAAACAAACAAACAAACAAAAAAACCCTGGTATGTACCACTGGTACCGATGCAGAGAACTGTTAAGCTTGCTAAATGAGGAAGAAAATACCTCTACATATGCATAATTTAAAACCCTGGAATTAAGAGGACCATTATTCAATTTTTTTTAGAAAGGATTGCTCAACCCAGATGATATTGTTCACAAATATAGCAGGAGAGGTTTCTGCTGTCTTTTTCCACAGCCTGGCCTGCTTCCTGCCTAAGAGGNGTGGTGTTGGAGAAGACTCTTGAGAGTCCCTTGGACTGCAAGGAAATCCAACCAGTCCATCCTAATGGAGATCATTCCTGGGTGTTCATTGGTAGGACTGATGTTGAAGCTGAAACTAATACTTTGGCCACCTGATGCGAAGAGCTGACTCAGTTGGCAAGACCCTGATGCTGGGAAAGATTGAGTGCAGGAGAAGGGGACGACAGAGAATGAGGTGGTTGAATGGCATCACTGACTCAATGGACATGGGTTTGGGTGGACTCCTGGGTTTGGGTGGACTCCGGAGTTGGTGCTGGATGGGGAGGCCTAGAGTGCTGCGGTTAATGGGGTCACAAAGAGTTGAACACGACTGAGCAACTGAACTGATACTGAATATAGAATTTCCTCTTCATTTACAAGTGATTCTATAAAGCAAATAAGAGAAAATATGAATTTCATAGTTTAAGAAGTTTTTACTTGGAATCTTGTTCAGTCACTAAGTTATGCCCAAATCTTCATGACCCAATGGACTACAGCATATCAGGTTTCCCTGTCCTTCACTATCACCTGGAGCTTGCTCAAACTCATGTCCATTGATTCGTATATGTCATCCAACCATCTTGTCCTCTGTCATCCCCTTCTCCTACTGCCCTCAATCTTTCCCAACATCAGGGTCTTTTCCAGAAAGTTGGCTCTTCACATCTGGTGGCCAAAGTATTGGATCTTCAGCTTCAGTATCAGCCCTTCCAATGAATATTTAGGGTNTGCTCAAACTCATGTCCATTGATTCGTATATGTCATCCAACCATCTTGTCCTCTGTCATCCCCTTCTCCTACTGCCCTCAATCTTTCCCAACATCAGGGTCTTTTCCAGAAAGTTGGCTCTTCACATCTGGTGGCCAAAGTATTGGATCTTCAGCTTCAGTATCAGCCCTTCCAATGAATATTTAGGGTTGATTTCCTTTAGGATTGACTGGTTTGATCTCCTTGCACTCCAAGGGACTCTCAAGAGTCTTCTCCAGCACCACAGTTCAAAATCATCAATTCTTCGGGGCTCAGCCTTCTTTATGGTCCAACTATCACTTCCATACATGACTACTGGAAAGATCATAGTTTGACTATACAAATCTTTGTTGGCAAAGTGATGTCTATGCTTTTTAATATGTTGTCTAGGTTTGTTAGAGCTCTTCTTCCAAGGAGCAAGCTTCTTTTAATTTCATGGCTGCAGTCATCATCTCCACAGTGATTTTGGAATCCAAGAAAATAAATTCTGCCACTGCTTCCATTTTCCCCCATCTACTTGCTATGAAATGGTGAGACAAGATGCCATGATCATCATTATTTGAATGTTGACTTTTAATCCAGGTTTTTACACTCTCCTCCTTCACCTTTATCAAGAGGCTCTTTAGTTTCTCTTTGCTTTTCCTGTCATTAGAGTGGTATCATCTGCATATCTGAAGTTGTTGATATTTTTCCTGGCAATCTTGATTCCAGCTTGTGATTCATTCAGGCTGGCATTTCATGTGATGTACTCTGAATAGAAGTTGAATAAGCAGGTAAATTTACAACCTTGATGTACTCCTTTCCCAATTTGCAACCAGTCTGTTGTTCCATGTCCAGTTTATAATTATTGCTTCTTTACCTGATACAGGTTATTCAGGAGGCAGGTAGGGTAGTCTTGTATTCCTATCTCTTGAAGAATTTTCCACAGATTATTGGGACGCACACCATCAAAGCTTTTAGCACAGTCAATGAAGCAGTAGTAGATGTTTTTCTGGAATTCCTTTGCTTTTTTCTATGCTCCAACAAATGTTGGCAATTTGATCTCTGGTTCACCTGCCTTTTATAAATCCAACTTGTACATCTGAAAGTTCTGATTTTATGTACTGTTAAAACCTAGCTTGAAGAATTTTGAGCATTTACTTGCTAGCATGTTAAATGAGTACAACTGTACTGTAGTTTGAATATTCTTTGTCATTACTGTTATTTTGGATTATAATGAAAACTGATCTTTCCCAGTCCTGTAGCTGGAATCTTTTAGATAGTTTTAAGTAATTGCATTAAATGTTTTGGATATTATAAATATTATTAATGTGAGCCATCATCTTTGATATGGTATTTTAAAGAAAGTACAGAAAATTTGATGCAAGTTAAATGCTTAAGAACATATTAATAATTATATATGATATATTTTTTAAATTTATATGTGAAGAAAATACAGAGCAGTCACCAATACTAAACCAGAATTTTAAAACCAGCCAAAAGGGCTGTTGAATTCCTTGAGCTTTTCTTGGCCTAAAACAAATTATTTTTAAGTAAAATTGTATATGATTTACAGTAGTGCTGAAACACTCAAAATTCCTTTGTTGAAAAATTGGCTCATCATTGTTTCACAGCTACAGATTTTCCTGTTTATATTTCTGGCAGGTCAAGAGATTCCATATTTTATTATTCTCTTTTTTGCTAAGCAAGAATGACTGATTAAGGGTGCTAGAAAGAAAATGTTTCCCTTCTGGAATTTAATTAGTTTGACTTTAACTCAAAAAGAGATTCTGCTAGCTGTCAGCTCATATTTGGATATCTAACTAATTAAAGCTCCTAGGAAGCCTATTAAAATTGTTCAAAAGCCAAACCCCCTTTAAAAAATCTCCAACATTGCCATTCAAGGAGTGACGGTGATATTATTGCTCACATATCTTGTTTATTACATTTGTGTTGAAATGAGCTGGAATATGCAATCTATTTAATTCTGTCCTTTTTTTTTTCTTTTTGTAAAATGCTTTGAAATGCATCAACATTTGACATGTAGCACTTTTATTAAGCTGGTAGATATCTTGATAAAATGGATATAAGAACAATTTAAAGTCCCCTTTTCTGATACAGTTGCCAAGATATTCCATTTTTGTATGTTTTGATTTTCAAAGCACTAGTTATTATACTTGTAAAAATCCTGTTAAATTAGAAAATGAAAATTATTTATCTCATTTTTCTTATTCAAACCACTATAAATTTAATTTGGTTCTGCTGAACTCAGAAACATGGCAGTATCTAGAGTGGGATTTTTAAATTTGAGACTTGTTAAGGAAATAAAATGATTTACTGTCCATGATATTTGTGTATTTTTAGAGAATGGAGTTTGTCCTCTAATTGAAGTCTTTGGTTTCCCCCGTAAGAAATAATGTGACAATTTCCATAGATTCACAGTCTCCATAAATTCACACACATGTACCTATGTTTTGCTCCCCCACCCCATTTTTTACTAGTTCTGCTCAGTGTTGTGGAATCTGCTTCCTACCTGGGGAATTGATTGTTAGTCTTGGTCTTTGTACATGCACATGCTCAAAGATCAATGTACCAAAGCTATTAATTGACTTCTATGAGAAGCTTTTCTTTCTCCAATATTTTCTGCAGGATGATAGCTATGGGTTTTAGATACTACAGCTCTCTTTCCCTTTGATCTGACCACATGGGCTGCACTGTGTCTGGAAAACAAGTCAGCTCCAAATTCATAAACTAACACATTGAAGAAGGAGGTTGTAAAACCCTTGTTGGCAGGAAGAATTTATTTCTATTTAGAGTGACACCTGGAGACCAGTGCTTAATGTTTTAGCAATAGAAATGTCAATATAATTTCTGGAAAAGACAATCAAACTGTCCCTGGGAATGTGGGTCAAAAATTTTACTTGTTTATAACTGCATGTAAATCAATGCTTTATTTCTAGGATAGTGACAAGTACAAGTGGCAGCTTCATAAACATTGGTTAATAAAGTGGCCTTGCCTCTACGGCATCACCAAATGAGGGTATCATATTTCATTTTAGAGTTGGTATGACGTATAGGATAGACTTCTAATTTGAGTGCTAAATTTGGGAGTCAATGGTTATAAATTACATAGCAATATTTATATGTATATAATTTTTTGAGAAGAGAGAATCTTCTTTAGGTTCTCAGTAAAACAGTAAAACCTTTATTATTTAGAACTTGTTATTTCTTTAAAGCATTATTTCTTTGCATTAAAAACTCTCTTCTCAATTCCTTAATTGCATAGGGGTAATATGTATTTTATTCACCAAATTTAAAAAATGCAGAGGCTAGTTGTCATAGGGATGACTGGAACCAGAGACTTAATCTTTATCCTCTCCCTGCCATATCAACCTAACCTTTTATTCTGTGAGTTAGATTGTACTTGAAGCTCTGAGTTTAACTCTTTAAAGACTTTCATCCAATGAAAGGAAAAAAACAATTTTTTTCCCTCCTATATCCACTTAAAAAAAAAAATCTCAGAGAAGGTTTCTATTAGCCCAGTCTCAACCATGTACATGTTGTGTGAGAATGTCTAGGGAGTTTGATACGTGGAGACAAACACTGATCAGAAAAAGAAAAAATCATAAATGTTCTAAACACTGTCCAATACAGATTGATTGACTGTTTGAATTCTGAAGGTAAGAGAAGGAATTTGTCATCCTAAAGGATTCAAATTGCTAAAATTAGCAAAGTTCAAACAGCCTAAAAGAATATGTGCAAGACAAAGATATACATATCTACCCAGAGTTGGCAACTCAGATCTGGAAATCGGATTGTAGTCATCAACATAAAAATTGTTTCCAGTAACATAAATAGGAGTGACATATAAAAGAATATACAGGCTGATAATAGGAGAACATATAGCATAACAGTGGAGAAAAAAATGGCAACCCACTCCAGTATTTTTGCCTGGATAATCCCATTGACAGGGGAGCCTGGTGGGCTATAGTCCATTGATTGCTTAAGAGTTGCATGACTGAGTGATTAAATAACAACAACACAACATGTGAGGATTAGCAACAGAGAATATAAATAGTTAAAGAGGTGAGAAAATCAAGAAAGTGACTTTTGATCAACAAAAGTCAAGGGTGAAGTGCGTTTCTGGAAAGCAAAATCAGAAAGAGGGGCCAAATTCTACCTCAAGAGCATTCTTTATACTTAGAGACTAAAAAAACCTTGTTTGATTTGTTCACTTTGTTCACTAAAGAGTTTTTAGAAAGGTTGTTTTGTTAGTGAATATGAAGGGAAAATCCAGGGTGGAGTGAATAAATATTTTTTAAGAGTAATATGTGTATATGGTGATGGTAAAGGATTTTTCCCCTTTAAACTATAGATCTATCAAGAAAGCCTGGGAGGAAATTTAAAAATATATTAGGAAGAAAAAGTGCTGAGTAGAAGAGAGAAGATTTCAGTCAAAAGTAAGGAACTAAATGTTAAAGTATAGCAACTTCTGGAAGACAGGAAGAATTCAATCAATAGAACAGATTAAAAACATTAGAATTGAAAAGCATGGCTGCTCTTTTCCTCAAAAATTTAGAAAGCACAGTATTTTAAGTTAATAACCAACAAATACTGAGAAAAGTGTGAAACCATAGTCTAGAAAAATAGTATATCAAGTAGAATGAAATAAAAGTACAAAAAGCTACATGGACATCAAAGGCAGGGAGAGAAGACAGACCAGTTACAAAAGAATCACAGAAGACATAATCTGGGGGATGTGTGAAAAAAAAAACATTACATTAAAAGTGAATAACACACCTAACATTAAGGAACAAAAGTTAAAAAAATTATAGATTAAAACTATAACAGCAACAACAAAATTATACTAAGGAAGAATATTAGTGGAAAGTTTAAGAAATAAAACTAGAAAGGAAATAAGAGTGTAACAAAAAACTAACAGTATTAAAAAATTTTATAGCAGTATTATTTGAATCCAGGCTAAATTTTATATTATTTTTTAGAAAGGACTGAATAAGTTATTGTTCAATTTAATGAAATTTCCTTTATGTTCAGTTCAGTTCAGTTCAGTCGCTCAGTCATGTCCGACTCTTTGCAACCCCATGAATTGCAGCACGCCAAGCCTCCCTGTCCATCACCAACTCCTGGAGGACACCCAGACTGACGTCCATCAAGTCAGTGATGCCATCCAGCCATCTCATCCTCTGTCGTCCCCTTCTCCTCCTGCACCCAATCCCTGTCAGCATCAGGGTCTTTTCCAATGAGTCAGCTCTTCCCATGAGGTGGCCAAAGTATTGGAGTTTCAGCTTTAGCATCAAACCTTCCAATGAACACCCAGGACCGATCTCCTTCAGAATGGACTGGTTGGATCTCCTTGCAGTCCAAGGGACTCTCAAGAGTCTCCTCCAAAACCACAGTTCAAAAGCATCAATTCCTCAGTGCTCAGCCTTCTTCACAGTCCAACTCTCACATCCATATATGACCACTGGAAAAACCATAGCCTTGACTAGATGGACCTTAGTTGGCAAAGTAATGTCTCTGCTTTTGCATATGCTATCTAGGTTGGTCATAACTTTTCTTCTAAGGAGTAAGCATCTTTTAATTTCATGGCTGCAGTCACCATCTGCAGTGATTTTGGAGCCCAAAAAGATAAAGTCTGACACTGTTTCCACTGTTTCCCCATCTATTTCCCATGAAGTGATGGGACCAGATGCCGTGATCTTCATTTTCTGAATGTTGAGCTTTAAGCCAACTTTTTCACTCTCCTCTTTCACTGTCATCAAGAGACTTTTTAGTTCCTCTTCACTTTCTGCCATAAGGGTGGTGTCATCTGCATGTTTGAGGTTATTGATATTTCTCCCAGCAATGTTGATTCCAGTTTGTGTTTCTTCCAGTTCAGCATTTCTCATGATGTACTCTGCATAGAAGTTAAATAAGCAGGGTGACAATATACAGCCTTGATGTACTCCTTTTCCTATTTGGAACCAGTCTGTTGTTCCATGTCCAGTTCTAACTGTTGCTTCCTGACCTAAATACAGATTTCTCAAGAGGCAGGTCAGGTGGTCTGGTATTCCCATCTCTCTCAGAATTTTCCACAGTTAATTGTGATCCACACAGTCAAAGGCTTTGGCATAGTCAATAAAGCAGAAGTAGATGTTTTTCTGGAACTCTCTTGCTTTTTCCATGATCCAACGGATGTTGGCAATTTGATCTCTGGTTCTTCTGCTTTTTCTAAAACAGTTTGAACATCTAGAAGTTAACAGTTCACGTATTGCTGAAGCCTGGCTTGGAGAATTTTGAGCATTATTTTACTAGCGTGTGAGATGAGTGCAATTGTGCGGTAGTTTGAGCATTCTTTGGCATTGCCTTTCTTTGGGATTGGAATGAAAACTGACCTTTTCCAGTCCTGTGGCCACTGCTGAGTTTTCCAAATTTGCTGGCATATTGAGTGTAGCACTAACTGTTCTCAAACCTTGAATTAACCAATGGCTTTTTCTTATGGAAATATCTGTCTTAAGCTATGCTAATGTGCTATGCATTTACCCCAAACTTTGTCTTCAAGTTGGTTCCACCTCTTGGCTCAGAACCTACTTGACAAACCAGTATGTCATACTCAGATATTGTTCCCCTAAGCTATGTAAATTAAACTATTTGTATGGTGATCTGCCCTTCTTTAAGATTAAAGTTAATCTTTTTATGGCCCAGGATGAACCATTTTGCCAAGATTATCCCAAAATGCATCTTATGGGTGAGGGGCCTGGTGCCATTCTGAGTTTTAAGACACTCCTTTTNTTGGGATTGGAATGAAAACTGACCTTTTCCAGTCCTGTGGCCACTGCTGAGTTTTCCAAATTTGCTGGCATATTGAGTGCAGCACTTTCACAGCATCATCTTTCAGGATTTGAAACAGCTCCATTGGGATTCCATCACCTCCACTAGCTTTGTTCTTAGTGATGCTTTCTAAGGCCCACTTGACTTCACATTCCAGGATGTCTGGCTCTAGGTGAGTGATCATGCCATTGTGATTATCTGGATCATGAAGATCTTTTTTGTACAGTTCTTCTGAGTATTCTTGCCACCTTTTCTTAGTATCTTCTGTTTCTGTGAGGTCCATACCATTTCTGTTCTTTACTGTGCCCACCTTTTCATGAAATGTTCCCTGGGTGTCTCTAATTTTCTTGAAGAGATCTCTAGTCTTTCCCATTCTACTGTTTTTCTCTATTTCTTCCTGTGTACTGTAGGAGCTAAATAAATACTTGTTGAATGAATAACTCTGGATCAGACAAGCAGACAAAGTAGTTGTGGGGAGAGGAAGCAGAACAGGAGGAGGAAGGAGAGATCAGATGAGCACAAAAAAGTGTAAGGCTGGGAAAGGTCCCAGAGCCCTTCCTCCCGGTTCTAAGCCATTCATAAGGCACAGCTGTACTTCCTGAATTATTCGATTCCACACTGCTCTGCAACTTTAACTTCACTTGCTTTTCGTTACTGGCCACTAGAAGTTGTTTTTTTTAAATACAGAAGCTTTGGCAACTTTCCTGAACCCTACCTGCAGCTGACAGAGAGAGAAGGAAAGGTGCAAGGGAACATCAAAGACCCTTCAATACCCAAAGCGCCCAGAGCAGCTCCTTCTGCCTGCAGTATGGGAGAGAAGGGGACTGAGTAGACAGACTACAGTCTCTGCAGTCAGAATGCCCAGGGCGAGAATTCTGACTTTGCCATTTACCACTTGTAAGTAACTTGGGAAAGTTATTCGGCACCTCTGGACTCACCTTCTCACCAGTAATATAGAAATATTAACAACTAACTTGTTCTACTTGCATGAAGTCAACTTAGTGGGTGACACATAATCCAGTGGTGCTCAGAGCTGGTTACCCATTAGATTCACCCAGTGAGCTTCTGAAAAATACAGATTTGTGGACCCCAGTCTCTATCTACTAAATCAGGAATTCCACAGCCAGGGCCTAGAAATGCACACAGATGTCATTATAATACTTTTGGATGCATTTCTGCCTTTTATATAGCCACTGCACCTGGGAACGATTGCTACAGAACAAAAGTCATATAAAGAAAACCAGGAATATTCATAAGTAACTGATATAAAGTACACTATTATTTTAAGCTATTATTTAACCTTACATGTAACCTTACATGTAGCCTTGAATTCCACTAGACTTCAAACTTTTTGAGGACAGGAATCATATTTTCCCCGAAGCACCGAGCGGTGAGTTACTATGTACACAGAAGCTGTGGAAGAAATACTTGTTAAATGACTCAATGAGTAAGAGTATTAACTAATTTTGTAAGTAATATAAAACACCATTTTAAAACAATAAAATTAAAAATACTAGTCCTTGATTTCACACTATTCCTGACAACGCTGTCTTCCAGTGATACTGGCTTGAAATGTGTCCATGCAATCTTAGTCACAGAAACACTAAAAGGACCTTACTATAAGGTGTTACGTTTATCACGTGGTCTTGTGGCACACGCATCAGTGTGTTCATGAAGAACTTCAAGATATGGACCAGATGGCTTCTAGGATCCTTTCCAACTCCTCTATGGAAAGGCTGCATTTAGGCAGTGTCTTAAAGAATGGACCGGATGCAGACAGAATAATTATGGGAAAAGAACACTGCAGGGGAGATCATCACATTCACAATGATGATTCTTCTAGTGGAGAATGAAATAAAACAAAGATGAGGAAAAGCAGATGAAAGGATTTTTAACAAAATGTAATTAGCATAAAAAGAGTGAGTAAATGAATGATAACCTAGTCAAAATTTCCAATTAAAATCAAAATGATCTGGTCATGGCATTTCTTGCCAAAAAAGAGTATGCATTTCAGAGATGTGAAAACAGAATGGCTGCTCCGTTTGCCAGGGAGACGTTTAGTGGACTGAGGACTCCACTTTTCTAACCATTTCAGGATACCTGGGTGTAAGTCTGTGGATGGAACCCAGCTTAACAAAAAATTCAAAGGCATTCCTTTGAAATTTGACAAGGAATAACCACCAGGCAGGCTACTACTGGTCTGGCCAGAATCAAGGTCAACATTTCAAAGCATGGGCAGGCGCTTTAAAGAGCCTTTCCAGAATTAAGATCTCAGGGTCAATTATTGAAATCTCTGAGACAGAAATAAGAAAGAAAGAAACTGAGGGAGAGAGAGCAAACAGGGGACTATTTATTTATGTGTCCAGCACATTCTGTGAAACACTGAACAAAAGTTAGAGAGGATTTGACTTTAAGGAGTGGGTGAAGGAAGTATTAAAATTTAACAGATGAATCTCTAATTATTAGATTATTAAATGCATCAAAATTTAGGTTGAAGAAGTTATTTCTCACATTATGAAAGGTGTTAATGCTGTTATATTTGAGACGCTCTACTCCTCTATTTATTAATTTTTTTTAATGATTGTTATAAGATATGGAAGTAAAGATGGCAAAGCAAAGGGTAGCTGGAGAGCTGGGCTTACTAAACTGGCTCTGAACTCATTAAGAAGTAATAAATAGGAAACACACTTAAGATATACAAGAATTTTGAAGAAAGTAGAAAAGATAAATGATAGAAAGGTTTCCCAGTTTATGCTAAATACAACAGAGAAAAGTATTAACTAGATCAACAGAAAAGGCCAGTCTGGCGAGATTTTTAAAATATCAAGGGAAAAACTAAAAAGGCATTCAAGGAGAATTACAGGAAGTCACAGAAGTGAGATTTAAGGAGAAAGAAGTGGATGCGATGTCTGCTTCTACACAGTCATCATTTACAAGCAGTCATTAAGAAAATCATACCCAATGAACACTCCTGGGTTTACAATCACAGTAGGAGAAAGCAATAACCACTTTACATGACGTGGTTTAGCAGAAAGAGACTGGGCTTGAGATAGCGCTAGATACAAAACATGACTCTACTGCACTGCCACTTCCTAGCCTTGTAAATCCTGCAAGTTAAGTCCCTGTGACCTTCTGCTTCACTTGTTAACAACGGCAATGAAACCTACACCTTGTGGAAGCATTCACTGGAGGTAATGCACGTAAGGTACTTACCACAGCACTAGTCAGGCGCTGCTATTACTGTGATAATCATGAATATTACTAGCTTCATAAACATTATGTAGCACAGGAGTCAGTCAACAGAAATTGACTGGCTACATATTATACGCCAGGGTAGTAGTGCGAGGTATGAAGAAAATTAAAAGATAGACTGCGGACACTCATTTGAAAGGAAAGAAAAAAGAGAACAGTCAAGGAAACATGATAAAACATTAAAAAATATTTTAATAGCATTCAATTTTATAATTTTTTTAAAAGTCTTCTCTTCTTGAAGTTTTGAAAATACATCAATGGTCAGCTTTTTAATATGCATACCACAGGAACACATTCTGGAAATGCTGATACCAGCAACATAATAGTTTGTAAACTAAAGGAAAAGAATTAGCATATAAGCAAAAAAGGTTGTTACTGGGGTCACTAATGTAAGGGAAAGTCTAGGTTAGAATTGCCAGGGGGAATCTATAATCTCGAGGCCCATCCAAACCACAGGTACACCTTGGCTCTAAGAACAAGGTACCAGCACAACAGTTTCTACAAAATGTGCCCTGCACTCATGAATTCCTGTCCCCCAGAACAAAGAGTAGCCAACAAGACAAGACCTAAAGAACACACAGAGGGCCAAGGCACCCAAGTGAAAGAGGTCAAAGCTCAAAACACAAGAGGTAGCAGCCTACAGTATTTAAAAGGATGAATTAAAAATAAAAGCTCTTACATAATAATATAAACTA
Organism: Neotragus moschatus; assembly: GCA_006410615.1. NCBI lineage: Eukaryota > Metazoa > Chordata > Mammalia > Artiodactyla > Bovidae > Neotragus > Neotragus moschatus. The sequence continues at coordinate 16,468 of SJYA01001632.1, forward strand.
AAGATATAAATCTCAAATTAACAATTAAAATTATTTTGATTTACCTGATTGCTTAGAATTTCTTTCTTTCCACTGAATATTTTTGCATTTGATCTGGTTTTGTCTCTCTTTTCGGAGTCGTTCTAATCTTTGAGCTTGAAAAGAAATATTATAACTATAAGTTTGTCAATGAAAGTTTACTATAAACAAAGACATAATTAACTACCTTTATATGAATAAAGATGTTTTATATTGCATATGTAGGGAAAAGTCATAAAATTTTAAAGGTGGCACCCCTGAAAAGCAAATACCAACAAAAACATGAAAATATTCTTGATTTATAATTGAAATTAGAGGATATAAAACATTAATAGAGATCATAAAGATAGTATTAACATGGAAGAGAATAATAAAATGTGAAAACTTCTGTGATTAATATGACATTTCATTATATAAATCATTAATAACGGTCTTAAAGGAATTTTAATGCACAAATGAACTGAAGTGAATATTACATTACAGGAATAAAATTACTGTTATGAATTACTCTACCCGTTTCAAAAATTAAAGATAAATGAACTCAGACTAGACTATTAAAGTTTTAAATATAAAATCCTTTATCTAAAAATCATGAAAATTATAAAATGTCAAAGCTATATAAATTAGCATAGCTTTTCTTCAGTGGGCTGAAACAGTTTATAGGTAGTAAAATAAATGATTTGTATCTTTGTAACATTAGTCAAATCTTAAAAAGAATAATTTTTCTTATACAAAATTTTAAGATATGCTGAAAGGATTAAAAAGTAAATTCCCTAGTCACTCGAATACCCCACAATCTTCATTATTAGCATCTAAGTGCTAGCTTAAGAAATTCCAACAACAAAAACAAAAGCATGCCCTAGAATTACGCACTTGTGATTGTACTACGATTGGCTGCTCAACCTTCAGAAGTCAGTTAACTGATCTTTGGAAAAAATACTGTCCAGCCTACAATACTGTCCAGCTCGTGGAGACCACAATGGAAAAGAAAGTCACAGCGTATGCCACCTCTTCATATTAGGTTCCTCTTGCTAATCTTCAACTTCCTATCCTGGCCCAATGCTAATAAAAATAAATAAATAAAATAAAGTTTTCTTTCAACCACTTTCAAGGTAGGAAATCTTATATTCCTGCCTTAGCATTGGGGCAGCGAAACACTGAAACCAACCTTGCTAAAATTAAACCATGCTGGCAAGAACATTCTGACAGTGTCACTTGATCGAACCCAACTCCACAGCAGCAAAATACATTCAGCTGCAATTAATAAATTTGAAGGGTACAGCCAAAGTATTATAATCATAAAGCACTCAATTTAGCAGCATTCTCCTACTAAATCCATTCAGCCTGTCATAAAAGATATCTCAATAACTTGCAAGGAAGTCAGTTTCAACTAGAGAACTGCGAATCAATGGTTCGAAATTATATTCAAACCTTCACTCAAATCCTGTTTTGCTTCAAGTTCCTTTGGATACCGGAAAATGCTATTAATTATTTTCATCACAAGAGCAAATTATTCTTTGTATTGACAGATGTCACAGAATGCTGAATTCTGAACCAAAACCTTAACATGCTTTGTAATGTAAACTGTATCCTGTTCTACCAGCAGTACTCCTTCCCATCCATTTTAGATATGGACTATGAAAATAAACATGCAAGTATTTTCAGGGTTCTACTATATATCCCTGGGAGTTAGCAGGTTATTGCCACTGATTAGGAGATTATATTTTCTGATTATCTAAATTAAAAAATTTATCTAACCCTAAACCCTAACCCTAATCTCACAGAATACCATCATATTAAAACAACTATATTATATAGTCTAGTTGATCTGCGTAAAGGACTTCATCACATACTCCTTGAAATGCTCCCCAAAAACATAAGCTGGAAAAGGGGAATGAATTTTTAAAAGCTAATAACTAAATATACATATGCTAAAACTGAGCATTTTCAGGCCACGAATACCTTAAGGGTAGAGAGATCAATTAAATAATATATCAAAAACAGGGGCACCTTTTCTCATCTCATCTCCCAAGTAGGAATTCCGACTAAAAGTGGCCTTAACAGTCGGCTGTCTCCCTCCAATCCGCTACCCAGTAAGATTCCTCCAGGGGCGAGAACTGTCTCAGGCAGCGGCACTCCTTGTCTGGCCCGCTCTCTTTATCAAGTTACCTGAACCCTGCCTACTGGTAATGGTGTTGCTCTGGTAAAGATCCTCAAGACAGTCCACTTCTCTGTCTACATGGTGAGTTTCTAGAATAGAATCTCAAACATTTCTCTCATAGTCAACTTTTTCACCTACTCCTCCTCTGTCTGCTTCCTTCTGACAGCGTCATTCCAGAGACTCACCATTCAGTCGCAGAGATGGAGAGATGCCTTAGACTATTAGCATAATACACTCATGCTCCTATTAGTACAGAGTAACTTTTCCCATTAAACCTATTCCAACATCACGCATTCTTCTATAAGACTGTTGACTGATTTAAAGCTCAGAAGACAGGACTAAAAGGCAATGTTTACCTGTATTTGAGCGTCTTCTAATACCAAAGTCCCAACTTGAGGTAATATCGACCGACTGGGCGTACACGTAGCCCTGAGTCTCGCCATTGCTTCCCTGAATTTCTGACCCACTGTCTCCAGGCATTGAAGGAGGATGAATCTTCTCTAGGTCAACATCATGATCAATGAGAACCATCTCACACATTCCCGTGTCATCACTGGTCACATGTGACTGTCGAATATGAGCTAGAATGATAGTCGGATTGTCCAAGAAGGCCATCCTTTCTGTGGGCCAATTTCCTTAAAAGGCTATTTTCTCCTCTTCATATTGTTTCACAGGCTCAACTACCTAGAAACATGATGCACACAGCAACATTTAAGAATAAGGCAGAGAATGACTGAATCATTTTTCAAACAAATTCAATGTGGTAAAAACGCTACCTTGAAAATAAACATTTATCCCTGTAGCTAGGAGCTTAAAAGGATTAAGTCTAAGCTGAAAGGAAATCCTTATAAGCACTAGAGGCTACTGCTCTAGTCAGTGAGATCTCCATGGTATCAGAGAGGATGGCTTGCTCTTTTACAAAACAAATAACAGTAACTCCTTAGTTAGCCCACACAAAGCACATAACTACTGTTAAAACAATAAATTTCCCTTTCTTTCTCCCTTCATTCCCATGTAGTCTTCTCATTACTTTATAAGGTCATGGGGGAACAAGCTGTATTTTCCTCAAATGATGTGCTAAAGTATAAAACTGTATTTCTTCAGTTTATATTCCTCTCTCCTGTCATAGCTGTGAAATGTCTAAAAGGGCACAGACATGCTTTCTGAGTTACCAGGAATTTTACAAAAATGTACCATCAAACTAATTTTGTTCAATACATACATTTTCCTTCCTTCTGATTCAAGATAGTATTGTGCTTTTAAAATAAAACTTATTAATCAAACTTGTCTGTTACCAGATTAATTTCTTATTTTAGAAACCTAATTATAAGAACCGATTCCTGAATCCTGTTAAAACTGTAATGATGTTTATTCTGGGAAGAAAACGGTACCTCCTCAGTTAAATGGGAATACTCAACAAGGAAGATATTACAGGATAGTAGTTAGGAACCTAAGGGCTTACAGGCAGAACTGGGTTCAGAGCCTGGCCCTATCACTTGTTAGCCACGTGAGCTTGATCAACGTAGTTTTAACTCACTAAGCCTGTTTTCTTTCATTTATAAAATGGAGATGATGTGGGGATGAAAGGATATACAGAAGATTATGTGGGTAAAATGCTTAAAAGAATAATTGGTACATAATTAAAAATTAGCTGCTCTTAATAATGATGATGGTAAAAATATCATTACCAATGTCAATGTTTAATTCTTGTTGAACATGAACTAAAATATGTCAACAATTTATCCTTTTCTCATTAAGTACACAGCAGGTAAAAATAAGTGTGTTTCCTTTGTAACAGGACTCTGCAGGTCATCTGAGTCACCTTTCTGCTCCTCTAAACCAGTTAGGAAGTGCAAGGAATGTGAAAGCCAGACTGAATACATTCTCAGGAACAGTCCTGGCAGATATATATTCTTCGAAGAACCTAGAACACCATGGTTTTGTCATTTGTTTTTTCTGGAAATGGAACATAGGAAATCTAGTTAACAAATTACTTCAGCTAACTGAAATTTTAACGTTTTGTATCTGGCAACATATCATTCTATTCACATCACTTGGTGGATCTTAAAGACACTGAGAGGAAGTTTAACTAAGGAGCACCTCTAATCAAGTGAATTATATTCATCTTCATTTTTCCCTTAAATATGCACTAAGTACTTACTTTACACAAAGCTAATGGGAAATGCAAAGATACGGTAAGGCTGAGTGGAAAAGTTTATACCCTAACATAGACCTAGTATATCTCCTAATATCATGGGGTTCTTCTAAGTGTCGAGTTTCTGAGACAGTCTCAGAAACATTAATGTCAGCCCACAACTTTAAGTGTAATAATCAGAAAAAATTACAGAAATAAAGGGCAGCATTTAAGTTTCACTTGTAAAAATAAGAACTTCTTATATAACAACAAAGAGATGTACACAACCATAGAATCAGGTATGACAGTATTTGTTTTGTAACAGAACCACAGAATCACAGATCAAGAACACTTCATCTTTGTAGCAATCATGATAAGCATCTTCCCCGTGAAAGTAAGGCAACAAGGCACCAGCATGGGGGCAGGTGTTTTTAACTTCATATAGACTAGTTTGCCCCTGTAAAAACAAAGGGCTTCAGTGAGAAGCCACACATTTAATGGGTATTCTGACACCAAAAGGGCTTCCCAGGTGGCCCAGTGGTAAAGCATCCTCCTGCTGATGCACAAGTCACAGGAGATGTAGGTTCGACCCCTGGGTTGAGAAGATCCCCCAGAGTAGGAAATGGCAACCTATTCTAGTGTTCTTGCCTACGGTGTTGCAGAGTCAGACACAACTGAGCATGCGCATGTACTGGCACCAAAAAGCCCAACCACAAAGCAGCCAAAGTGCACTGGAGTATCTTCAACAAGACCTTTTTCAAGAAGATGAATCTGTTCCATCACCTCTTCTGGAGAAGAGTTATGGGCAAACACTTCTGAAGGCTCATACCAACTCCCTAACTATCCTAACAGAACAGAGGCCCCCAAAACACCCTAACATGAGCAGATATCTTCTCTATTAGTATACACTGTGACTTCCTACAATGAGGAAATCTCTATGTATTGAATATTTATTCAGTGCCAGTTCTGACAGGGAACTCTGAACTATCCCGAAAAGCATGCTTTCCACCACCTATGACATGTACTTGAGGATTTAGACTGAAAGTTCCACAAGGTCAGGGGCCATAATCCCATATCCTTTCTGGCAACAAAGCAGTTTACACACAGCAGGAATTCAAAAAATGTTGCTGTCTGACTTTCAAGGACTACGTAATTTTGTTTCAGAGATAAATTATATATGAGCATGTCATGTGTATGATTATAAAGAAAGAACTGCTTTAAAAAAAAAATTAATACAGGCACGAGAACTTCTCTACAATGTACCTTCAAAACTGTCACCTTGGGACACTATCAAATTATTCCAAAAATACTTTCCAGAACAAAAAAAATATGTTTTAAATCGTCTGAAGAGTGGTAAATTATCATTTGAAGGTCGATTTGAATTCTAAGACAAAGGTATTCCAGAAAAGCCAGTTATTTTCTTGGACCAGCTGTGCAGAGATCAAAGATCTTTAAAACCAAACGCTGGGACTTCCTGGTGGTACAATGGACAGGAATCGCCTGCCAACAAAGGGGACACAGGTTCAACCCCTGGTCTGGGAAGATGCCACACGCTGTGGGACAACTAAGCCTGTGTACTAGAGCCCACAAGTGATGACTACTGAAGCTTTAGGGCCCATGAGCACAATTACTAAAGCCCACACACCCTAGAACCCCTCTGGGGCAACTGTGAAACCCATGAGCTGCAACAACTGCTACTGAAGCCCGTGCTCCGCAGCCAGAGAAGGCAATGCAACAGGAAGCTCGTGCACTGCAATGAAGAGCAGCCCCGGATCCACTGCAACTAGAGAAAAGCAAGGCAGATCCAGCACAGCTGAAAAGAAAAATTAAATTAATTTAAAACAAAAGAGTTGGCAGGAGTTCAGAGAAATGGGCACTTGCATGTACTATCATGAATGAAAACTGAGGCTTTTCAAGGGGTAGGCTGGTAGGATCTATCAAAGTGTAAAACAGGAGTACCCTTTGGCCAACACCACTTCTAGGATTTGCTCTAAGGAAGCAACTGCAAAAATATTTATCTCAGGACTGTAATACTGGAAATCTGAAAGTAACCTAAACATCCTTTAACCGTGTATATGCCATGACACATGGCACAAAAGAATACTACACAGTAATTTACAACACATGGTAGAGAATGGATGAACAAAAGGTGGTTCACACATACAACGGACAGTTACTCAGCCTTAAATACTCTAAGACATGTTAAAACACAGGGGGATTCTGAGGACGTTATGCTACATGAAATAACCTAATCACCAAAGAACTAAGAATCAAATCGAAGAGCTTGGGAGTTAAACCACCCTGTGGCCTCTCAAAACAAAGAGGAACAAAAGCTACAACAGCTACAATATACGTGACTTTTAAAAATCCTGTGGTTGAGTTCAGGGCCTGAGAGAAATTGCTCTCACCGGTCCTCACGAAAGATGGAAGACAGTGAATATGTTATGCAGTTGACTAGACCCTTAGCCTTCCCTCCCGTAATGCAACCATGACTTGCACGGAGCACACGTCATGACTGTTCGAAACTAAAACTCATAACATCTTACACATGAAATGAACTCCAGAGATCATCTACTTGTTGACCTGAAATCACAGAGAAGGGTTCTACTCTAAATCCCCAGTTAGGCGTGAGTATCTTTTAGAAAATCCCCAGAAATTCAAGCAACTTCAGCTACAAAATCCACACACAAAATATTCTGTCTCTTTAAATAGCCCCACCAGAAGCAAATGAGTCCCCCTAATACTTCTTCACTGACTAAGAACCTGAGATAGCAATGTGACTTAAAATGCTCACATCTAGCCAATGGTTGAAGGGAAATTCCTGTTCCTGAACATTCAAAACACCTCACATTCACTTCCCTCTGCCAGAAGACTTCACCTGCAATCTGTGAAAACTTGTCTGAATGAGCAACAGCCTGAGGCTTCTCGAAGGTCTGCAAACTCCCAATCAAAAATTACTGCTGCCCCATCAATGTGTCATATAAATGTTGGCATGTTAATTGTGTATTTATAAGATTGTTAATGGTTAGTTAATTTACCTCCCACACTATTATTGTACTTGAAATGATTTAACGTCTGCTGAGGGAGTTAACAACATGTAACAGCAGATGCGAGATTTTTTTTTTTACCTTTCCACACTGTACCCCGACTTCATGCTATTAGCATTAGGCAAGCTGAACCTAATTCCTACACAAGATTCCTTAGAAATGGTGTAGAGGCACTCACATATACTTTCCACAACCAGAAATGATCACAAGTTAGAAAAACAAAGGCTTTTTATTAGGTACAAAGTTTTCCATTTATAAAAACTGATAGACCCTGTTTTTTACTAAGATTTCAAAATTCTTTCATCTCGTTAAAGTTCAGAATTCATAAGTCTTGAAATTCGAAAATAAGTGAAATGACCATTAAAACAAATGCACTTTATTGATTTTAAATCTTTTTCCAACTCTCTCCAATTTAAATCTAAATTAAATCTTCACTTACTTTTTTTAAAGAACAAAATTGACCCCTTTCCCCCCTCAGGAGATTAAAATCTTCCCCCATGTGAATATGCCTAATTTAATTAAACAGTAAATAGTGAGACCTGACAACTGGAGAGTTTAATTTTTCCCTTCACATTTTTATATCTACACTTTGACTAAAAGCACTTACTAAATCACAACAGAAAAGAAATGCTTGTATCTTCTTCTGAATAATATGGTATTCATTCACTAAACATCACTAGGAACTAGGCACTGGGACTCATACAAAAAATTATATGAACACTGCCCTGCACCCTCCAGAGGCTTACAAGCTTCAGCAAATGAGCCACGCTGTGAACACACATAACAGTAACATAAGGCAATATGCTCACCAGCAAATGAGACACCAAGACAGTATGTGTTCCAAGAGACAAGAAAGTTACAGAAGGCTTCAGGAAGGACGAAGGTGGGATTTAAGGCTTTTATTAGGCAAAAACATAAGGAGAACAGTAATAGGTGACAATTACTGAACTTCTTACTCTCACTTGTACTTTTCATGTAATCACATAGTTCATCCTTACTACCACCCCAGGAGCTAAGTATTAATATTATCCTCATTTCATAGATTATAAAAAAAAAAAATAAGGCTTAAAGACATTAAGCAACTTGCCCAAGGTCACATGGTAGATTTTTGAGTCTTTTCAGCTCCTTCTGTCAATGGGCTCACTTGTCATTTGCTTTGACTAACAGAATGTAGTCAAAGTAATGTGGGGTTTCTGAATCTCAGTCTTAGGAGACTGCAGTTTCTGCTGCAGCCCTCTTTGGACCATGTGAATCACAAGGAGGTTCAGGATAAAAGACCAAGTGCAGAGAGGCTCAGCTGTCAGTCACCCAGCTCCTCTGATACCACCCCCACCGTGAGCACCTGAGGTCATCTAGGAACAGTGAGACTCTCACCAGCCTACCAGGACACCAGGTCTCCTCTCCCATCAAGTATCTCCTGTGGATGAAGGGACCTTGACCCTGGATTTTTCTTTCCTTGTACCACTAGCATCCACCTGAATGTCTCTGAACCTTACCATCTGCCAAGATCCAGGTAAAAGGAGCCTGGTACAATACCGTGCCTCTCAAACTTGTCCACGGACACACCTGAAGGGCAGAGGAGAGTAACCATAAATCAACATAAGAGAGAACCTAGAGGGAGCCACCTAAAGCAACATGCTGTAAGAAATTTATTTCTAGAGTTCATTCATATTTTGCATTCTAGCCTACAATATACTGCACCTGTATGTCTTCAGAGAAAAAAATATTTTACCTTTGAATGGAATCACTAAAACGGATAGTCCTGGAAGACGTGCCATGCTTACTTTATAGCTTCTAGGACCAACTGGCACATATTGAGATTCTCAACACTTCATTTTGAACACAGACTCTGGTGTCAGAAATATCTGAGTGTATGAAGATAAAATGGTCCTTTATCAACGGGTAATTCAAGATCTAAATTTTGCTCAAAATGTTTCCTATGACAAGTATGAAGAACAGCCGTAATTAATAATAACACCAATCTATACATGAAGTTCTAAGCACAAATTAGACAAAAACTTCTCTTATAATAAAGCTATTATAAAACAATCTGTATTTTCAAAGTGTTTTTGAAATCTGTTTATTAATTACTTGAATTATTGTTATTAGCAACAGCTGTGAAACTTCAGACAACCTACCCACCCACCACCCCCCAAACTCCAAAGCGGCCAACGTTTCTGGCTGTTACAAGAAATCCGCTAGTTTGGCGCAATGTAGAATATCAGTAAAAAGGTAGAAATTATAAAAAAATTGAGAGAAATTATAGAATTGAACAGCAAAATAACTAAAATGTATCAGAGAGACTTAACTATAGATTTGGACTTGCAGAACAGGAAGTAAATTTGTAGATAGATAGATAGAAGGTGATGGCACCCCACGCCAGCACTCTTGCCTGGAGAATCCCATGGACGGAGGAGCCTGGTGGGCTGCAGTCCATGGGGTTGCGAAGAGTCAGACATGACTGAGTGACTTCACTTTCACCTCTCACTTTCATGCACTGGAGAAGGAAATGGCAACCCACTCCAGTGTTCTTCCCTGCAGAATCCCAGGGACAGGGGAGCCTGAAGTCACACAGAGTCGGACATGACTGAAGTGACCTAGCAGCAGCAGCCCTAAATTATTTTTCCAATGAGTGTTGTCTCTCTGAGATAAGAGATTAGATTGACACTTGTGATAATAAACAATTTTAGGTTTTAAGATTAGAGATTTAACAAAAAAAAAAGATTCCAGGGAAAAATTATTTACAGTTTTCCCAAAAGAAACGAATAATGCCAAAGACACTAGACTGCTTCTCAATACGAAATTACCAATATAAGAGCTGAAACCATACGCAACATTCAACCACTGCCAAATAGTCATTCATTGATGTCCTCAGCAGAAACCCCAGATGAAGGAACTCCCTGGTGGTCCACAGGTTAGGACTCCATGATTCTACTGCTAGGGATCCAGGTTCAATCCCTCATCAGGGAACTGAAAGCTCACAACTGCCCGGTACGGCCAAAAAAAAAAGAGAAAAAGGAAAAGGAAAAATGAGGAAACCCAGCTGAAGCCATGACTCCTGACACACTGAGAGACAACAAATTTGTGTTGTTTTAAGCTGCTAAGTTTGTGGTAATTTGTTATGCAACAATAGAAATGAAAATATTAATATATAGGGCAGGAAAACATCCTAAACCCCTTTACCTTCAGACACAACATTTAAGGCTCTTTACAACCCAGTTTCATTCATCTGCCCTCTCTTCCTAGCACGCAACTCCCAGGACTATTCTGAACACAGTCCTGCCTTCGGTAATGATACTTCCTTTGTGTGAGATGTGCCCTTATCTTCCAATACAAACTTTCTTCTAAGTCCAACTCAAATATTTCATCCTGTATGAACCCTTCTCCAATCTCCAGGGTCCAAACTGTTTTGAAAACATTTTACTTATACCTTCAATACAGTTAGTTATGTGAATATCATGTTTAAGGAAGTCTCTGATTCAATTCTAGATTCAGAAATGTGGTTACTCTATTAAGGTATAAATCTCTCTCCCTCAACACTTGTAGTTACTGAAGCCAGAAATCCCTGGACTCTCACCAACTGTAATGCAGCAGTTCTAACGTGGTGGTTCTCAACTGGAAGGCAATTTTGCTCCTCAGAGCAAAGATCTAGGGACATTTCTGGTTGTCACACTGGGGGTGAGTGCTGTTAGCCTCTAGTAGGTAGATGCCAAGTATGCTGCTAAACATCACACAATGCCCAGGACAGTACTCTCAACAAAGTATTATACCTCCCCCAATGTCAATATTAACAATGCTGAGGTTGAGAAGGTTTACAGTGACATGTTGTTTGAAGCCATTAACTCTGCAGTAATCCCTAACCCCCTCAGAATGGTTTCAGTAATACCAAGACTAATATGTATATATATACAACTTTGCTACTAAAATCTATGCTCAAACCTTTGAAGGTACAGAATGAAGTACAGCTCTTAGTTTCTGGTTTCTGAAATTTTATCCTACCCCAAGGAGGACCAAAGCTTAAATTACTCCAAGAAAGATAAATTGCATTCCTCCAAACTTATAACTTGATCTGAAGACCACCTATACTTCTTCACCTGCCCTCCTCCTATTCGTTCTTCTAAATCCAGCTCAACGGTCAGTTCTCCAAGGAAACCTCCCTAAAGAATCCCACAGACCAGGTTAGCTCCTCCCACGTGGTCCCACTGCACTACACTTCATCACTACTTCTACCAAATAATTAACCCAGCACACTGCCTATTAGTTGTAGTGGCTGTTTGTTGAGCAAATATTTACTGAATGCCTCCTGAGTGTCAGGCACGTTCTAGATGCAGAGAGTACAGCGGAAACCAAAGCAGACGAAGTCCTGCCCTCATGGAGTTCACATCCTAATGAAGGCGACAAACAAAATAGAGAAATTACACAATAAGAGAGACATGCCACAGAGAAAAGACGCCCAGAGAGGCAGGCCATGCCGGGTGGATGGAGCCACGGTTGCAACCATAAATAAAGCAGCCAAGAAATGCTTCACAGAAAAGGTGATGTTTGAGTTAACCCCTGAAGAAGGTAAGAGAACAAGCCATGTGGATTTCTGAGGGAAGCATGCTGCCAAGCAGGGTGAGTATGTCTGACATTTTTAAGAAGTATCAACTAGTCCAGCAAGGGAGCAAGTAGGAGAAGATAAAGTCTGAAGAGTTGGGCAAACTAAGTAGAGCCTCGCAGGCAATTCTATGAACTCTGCTCTTAATCCAGTTAAAATGGAGACTCACCAGGGGTCTGTGAGCAGTGATATGATCTAGCTCACAGTCTAAAAGCATCTCTCTGGCTGCTATGTTAAGGAATGATGAACGAATGAACGAACAAATGAACCAATCACATTAAAAAAATAATAATAATCTGTTGGGGCTTCCCTTGTGGTCCAGTGGTTAAGAGTCCACCTTGCAATGCAAGGGACACTGGTTTGATCCCCCGCCCAAGGAGATCCCACATGCCATGGAGCAACAAAGCCCCTGTTCCACAACCACTGCTGCAACTACTGAGGCCCCCGTGCCTAGAGCTTGGGCTCTGCAACAAGAGAAGCCGCCACAGTGAGAGCCCCGCACGCTGCAATGAAGAGCAGCCTCTTCTTACGACTAAAGAAAGCCCGAGTGTACCAACAAAGACCCACCACGGCCAACACATGAAAAAAGAATCATCATAACCTGTCTACATGTTGGTTTTCTCAACTCTCAGCTCCTTACGCACACCGACTGTCTTATTCATCACTGCGCTCCCAGTTTCTAGTAGAAAGTGGCTGGCACCCAGTAAGGGCTCAGTGTGGAATAAACAAACAAATCTTTCTTGTTCCCAAACGGGTGCGCCATGATTTAAAAAAAAAAAAAAGCCCCCTTATCTATGGTGCTGGTTCAGTAGACAGGCCTCCTGCTACAGTCTAGGATTTATTTTCCTTTTATTGTCTCCTCAATATTTGCAGTTTGCTTAACCAAGTAGAATCCAATCGTTATGTTTCCACTTACCTGGCTCTCAGGTTAACCACATCATCAATTGAGGGAAGCAACATAGTTTATTGTAAGCATTACTCAGGAAACCTGAATTCCAATTCCCTAATTACCAGGGACCTAATTACATGGCCTTGGACAAGTTATTTCTTTAAAACTCTTTCAGCCAGTTTCACACATTAGTCTGTTTTTCGCATCTGTTCAGTGGGGAGGCTGAACTGTAAAAAACGGCCTTTTCAGCTCTCAAGTTCTATTCCAGTTACAAACGAAGCAGAGGAGGAGGGTGAACCTGGGAGTTCACCTCAAGTTCAGGGACAATGCTTCGTATGCTTTTGCTTTGTGCTCTTTTCCCTCACTGCTGTGCCATGGTTCAGACTCTAAGGATAGAGGTACAAGGAATTCCTTTTTCGACAAAGATTTTAATAGCATCAACGTTTTGGCAGCAAACCCTCCCAAAGGTAAACCAAACTGACTAATTTGAGTAAGCACTATCTTTTTTTTTAAATGTTACTATGTATGGAAACTGGTTCCTAGAACTATAAGAGTTCACGTTAGTAAGCACATCTGGAATTCCAGGTTACTGCCTGCCTAAGGACTAGTTATGGACTGACTTCAAGTGAGTCAGGCATCTCTGCTTCTCTTCCCTCCCCAGTGAAATGTCCATAATCTATGTTCTATTTATCCACCTCATAGGGACACTTACAAGTACTTACTCTATTCAAATCCAAAATGCAAAATTATTGACTTTTCCTATTTCAGCTACATTTGTCTGGAGGGAAAATAAGCTGTCAACTATTAAATTCATTTACTCAACTCCTAATAAACGAGGGATAGCATAAAATATACTAGCAGATAATTCCCAAACTATTTTTCTGTTACTTTGAAGGGTGCTTTGTACTTTCATCTGAATGGTAAACTTCAATAAATGGTAAATGTTTACCATTACCAATGGTAGGAGATCAAACAAGTCAATCCTAAAGGAAATCAACTCTGAACATTCATTGGAAGGACTGATGCTGAAGCTGAAGCTCCAACAGTTCAGTCACCTGATGCAAAGAGCTGACTCATTAGAAAAGACCCTGATGCTGGGATAGACTGAAGGCAGGAGGAGAAGGAAACAACAGAGGATGAGATGGTTGGATGGCATCACCGACTCAATGAAAATGAGTTTGGGCAAGTTCCAGGAGCTGGTGAAGGACAGGGAGGCCTGATATGCTGCAGTCCATGGGGTCATAAAAGTCGGACACAACCAAGAGACTGAACAAAAACAATTACTGCTATCAATAAAACTGTACTAATTTGGCCAGTATTTTTTATATCCTTCTAGATTACCTTTAAAAAAACAAAACAAAACACCATCCTCAGAAGGATCAAGCATGAGGACAGCAGCTGGCCTGGCTTCACTATTACACAGCTACGGTGCGAGTGTTTCACAAAATACAGTTTAAGTAAAGTAATTCTCTGGACTCAGGGCTGCTTATTTAGCAAGCATACGTATCACTGACAAACTATTAGAGGTGGATTCCATTACTATTTGTTTTAAACATCAGTAAACTGCAGCACAGACTTGCCCAAGGTCCCATAACTAGTGAGAGGAGAGTCAAGATAAAACCTAGGTCGCCTGGCTTCACAATCCTTGTTCTGAATAGCTCTTGTATGCTGCCCTGAATTTCCAGTTTAAGTCCATTTCATCACACTCCTAATCCTCTTCTCTCACTCATCTATATATGGGTCAAATTTACTTGTTCACCCAAGAAATTCAGCAAGAATGAATACCTACTACATGCTGGGAAATTAGGAGCATAAAGTAGTAAGACAAAGTCCCTATCCCCAAGAGGCTTACAGTCAAGCAATAAACGGCCACAATAAAGGATGAGAGTAATGCTAGAGGATTCCATATAACAAAGCATCACGGAAACACAAAGGAACGATATCTAAATGAAACTGGATACTCAAAACAGGCTTCACAGAAAGGACTAAGATCAAGATAACAGAAGTGATGACTTCCAATTTAGTCACCTTAAGAACAGGCGTGAGAGGGAGCTGGCAATTAAATAGTCTATCATACTGGCCTCTTGATCAAAACTGTTTAAAATAAAATATGCTCCGGATCTGCCCTATGAACTGCAGATGAACATCAGGCCATGCACAGCACCATCGACTTGGTGGACATGAGTTTGCGCAAACTCCAGGAGATAGTGAAGTACTGGAAGCCTGGTGTGCTGCAGTCCATGGGGTCGTAAAGACTCAACACCACTTAGTCACTGAACAACAATGCACAGGCCATGGCAGAAGCAGGGGGAGGATAACTAATCTTTGCAGTCGGGGGAATGCAGGGAACTCGCGAAGTTAAGAAAAGGTACATATAAGAGACTAACAGCATCAGACTAGACTGCCTGGGTTCAAATGTGGAGTCGGCAACTGTGAGACCTAGGGAAATTAACAATGTCTGTGCCTTCACTTCCTCCTCTACAAACGGGAACAATTTTGGTGCCTATCTCATAGGATTGTTGTGAGGACTAAAAGAAACATTGAGGGCAGGGGGAGAAGGGGACGACAGAGGATGAGATGGCTGGATGGCATCACTGACTCAATGGGCATGGGTTTGGGTGAACTCCAGGAGTTGGTGATGGGCAGGGAGGCCTGGCGTGCTGCGGTTCGTGGGGTAGCAAAGAGTCAGACACGACTGAATGATTGAACTGAAATGAACTGTGTATAGCAGCACCTGGCCCATGGGAAGCACTATACAAATGTTTACTATTATCATTGCTATTATTCCCTGGTCTAATCTGAATCCTCAAAGATGAGAAGTTGAACGGCTAGAAGAAAGGTCAAAGAGACAAGGCACTAAAATAACAAACAGAAGAACTTGTCATCAGCAATGAGAATACATGGAGTTCAAGTTGCTGATCAGATTAGCATTTCAGAGAGACTGCTCTGGCAGCTGCACAGAAGATTAACCTGATGGACAAGACACAAGACTAGTTACGAAGCTGCGGCTAAAGCTCAGGGAAGAGATGACGAAATCCAAAGTAAGGCAGTGAAACAGGCCTGTGAATTTAAGAAGTAGTTAGAAATATGTATTTAGGAGATAAAATTGGTAGAACTTGGTGACTGAGACGATATGCAGGGTTAAGGAGAAGGGGAAAGTTTATGGCTTGCATGACCGCACCAACAAATCAAACTGTGAACTCAAAAGTAGGAAGAGCTTAATAGGGAGAGGGGAAATGAGAAACTAAGTTTCAGACACAACTAGCTTGGGATGTCTAGGGATTACCCAGAGATCCATCAGGATGCAAACCTGGGAGCCCGGGAGAAAAGTCTGAGCAAATCTGGGGCATATAAGTGACACACGAAGGACAGACAAGCCTGAAGCCTGGGAGGAAGAGCTGAGCAGATGTGGCAGACACGCTTCCCCGGTGGCCCTGAGTAAAGAACCTGCCCGCAATGCAGGAGACCCGAGTTCGATCCCTGGGTCAGGAAGATCCCCTGGAGGAGGGAATGGCAACCCACTTCAGTGTACTTGCCTGGAGAATCCCATGAACAGAGGAGTCTGGCAGACTCCAGTCCATGGGGTTGCAAAGAGTCGGACATAACTGAGCAACGAACATTTTTTTTCAACATATAGATGGCAGATAAAGCCACAGACGTGAGCTTACCGAGGGAAAATATGCAAGGAGGAAACGAGCAGTAACCTAGGATAAAACCCAACAAGAGCAAGACAGTCCTCTCTCCATATATGCTGGTTCGACATCTGCAGATTCAACCAACTGTAAGTTTAATTTGGTTGGTTGGTTGAATCCAGAGACTCAGAATCCAGGATATGCAAGGCAATTTCACTATGCCACTTAATGTGAGGGACGTGAACATCTGTGAATTTTGGTATCCTTGGGAATACCCGGGAACCAGGGACGAGGGAATACCTCGGTCCTGGGAACCAATACTCCATAAATACAGAAGGATGACTGTCTTTAAAGGATGAGCCAAGAATGAAACCCCAGAATTTTCAAAAATCAACTCAACCTTTGCATAGATTCTAAAGTTAGGATCAATACTGTGGAAACTCACAAACGTCTAAGTGGTTACAGTCACCCCTCAGTATTCTTGGGGGATTGTTTACAGGACCGCTGCAGATACCAAAACCTGTGGATGTTCAAGTCCCATAGTTGGCCCTCCCTCCTCCATATCCATGGTTCCACATCCACAAATACCACCAAATGCAGATCCAGTCATGTTGTATTTATTGAAGAAAAAAAAAATCCACATGTAAGTGGACCAGTGCTGCTCCAGCCCACGTGGTTCAAGGTCAACTGTACTTCCTTCACTGGGTTTTCCTTCTCCCTGCGTTTCCTAGTGAGAAGTCACAATAAGGATTGCGTAGTCCTTGAGAAGAAAGGACTAGAAGTCCTTATTTGACTTCCTGTCACTAATGCCTAATATAAGGCCTTGTACACATATGCTTGTAGAAGGAAAGTGGTTGTCATAAAACTGGAAATTTTACCATTTAACAAGACACAGGGCTCACAGAGTGCCTAGGGCTGCTTCCAGCCCAGCCCAGAGTAACAGAGACTGAAGAAAGCAGAAGCAGAAACACAGCAGATCTTGTATACTGCTGGTGGGAATCTAAAATGGTGTAGCCACCTTTGAAAACAATTTGGCAGTTCCTCAGTTAAAACAGAGTTACCATGCTGCTGCTGCTGCTGCTGCTAAGTCGCTTCAGTCGTGTCCGACTCTGTACGACGCCAGAGATGGCAGCCCACCAGGCTCCCCCGTCCCTGGGGTTCTCCAGGCAAGAACACTGGAGTGGGTTGCCATTTGCTTCTCCAATGCATGAAAGTGAGAAGGAAAGTGAAGTCGCTCAGTCATGTCCGACTCCTAGCTACCCCATGGACTGCAGCCTACCTCATCCACTCCAAGGTAATATACCAACAGAAATGAAAACATATGCTCACACAAAATCTTGTACAGCAATGTTCACAGCAGTATTATTCATAATAGCCCCAAAGTGGAAACAACCCAAATCTCCATCAACTGATGAATGGACAGGCAAAATGTGGTACTTTCATACAATGGACTATTATTCAGCAATAAAAATAAATGAAGTACTGATATATGCTACAATATGGATGAATGATGAAACTATGCTAAATAAAAGCAGCCAGACACAAAAGGCCACAGATTGTGTGATTCCATTTCTGTTCAAAGTTTCAGAACAGGCAAATCCATAGAGACACAAAGTAAATTAACGGTTGCCAGTGGTTGGTGGAGGAAAGAATGAGGAGTGACTGCTAATGGGTATGGGGTTTCTTTAGGGGTGATAAACCATTAAAGTGTACACTTCTAAAAGAATAAATTTTATGATACATGAGTTACATCTCAATTTTAAAGGAGTTGGGATAGAAACACAGAAAGGCTAGAATCCATGCTGCTCTCCGGAATTTCTTCTAGTTCAGATGATTCCATCACAAACACACCAACAAATCAGTAAATTGAACAGTACTGGCAACAGTAACCATAAAAAATTAAAACAATTTGCAATACAAGTTGATTACACCAAAGAGATATCAAATTCCTCTCCCGAAAGTCAGAGATGCCAAGACTTTTCCCCTGGGGAAAGGAGAAGAACTCCCATATACATCTGTGACCTTGTGAAGAGGTAGCCAAGCTACAGTTCTAATTGAGAGAGATTAAAGCCTAGAGCACTTGTAACTTTGCAGAAGCAAACAAACACCTGCACTGAGCAGCTTCTCCTACTGAAGCACCAGACGTTGCTTTAATCCACCCCAGGGCTGGGTCTGGAAGCCACAAGGTTAACAGGATGCCTTGGTCAGCAACCTAGTGAGCTACTGGTCCTTTGCGGGGGGTGGGGGAGGGGGGACGAAATTCTCTTCATTTTGAAATGAACAAAGGGAAGGGGACACAAGGATGACAACATCGCATGAGAGATGACGCAAAGGCTCGGAAAGGCTGTGTGTGCTCCCAACTCTGCCACACAGTAGCTGAGAAAACCGGGCAAGTCACAATACCTCTGGACCTCAGTAAGACATTATCTCACATCTCACAAAGCTACTGTCACAATGCAAGGCCCAACTGTAACGCTCAAATACTAGTATTCTCTCCAGTTCACCAAAAAAGATAACTAATGGCTAGTACTGTATATTGTGGGGTCATATTGGATAATAAGGCTCACAGACCTCTTCTCTATTTGATGCTTGCATGCTAAGTCGCTTCAGACATATCAGACTCTTTGCGACCCCGTGGACTATAGCCTGCCAGGCTCCTTCTGTCCATGGGATTTCTCAGGCAAGAATACTGGAGTGGGTGCCACTTCCTTCTCCAGGGGATCTTCCTGACCCAGGGATGGAACCCACATCTCCTGCATTGGCAGGTGAGTTCCTCACCACTGAGCACCAGGGAAGCCCAATAACTTCCCAAACTCTTTAATATCATTGAACTTGCTGCCTCTGCTGCCCCATCTTCCATTTATCACCTCTGTTCTTTCTATTCTAGCCATACTCAACTGTCAGCATTCTTCCAGCTTTTGAACAGTTTCTTCTCTCCTTTCACCTGCCTTAAATATCACTTTTTCCTTCACCTTTCCGATCTCAATTTCGACAGCACCTGCCTGTCCCAGGAAGGTTTGATCTTGTTAAGCCCAGAGTCGTACGGCTCCCTACTCACCTTCCCTTCATTACTTTAACACAAGCTGTACTTCTCAAACTAGGCGGGGCTTCCATTACTGGACTGCAATTCCCAACGAGCGCTGGGTCTGTGCCTGTAGTCCTCATTGCTCGATTCCCAGACTTATGACAAGTGCCTAATACATAGTCGGCAAATGGTGACTGAATAAATGAATGACTGCAATTACGCAAAAAGCTTAACTAACTACATGGAAGATTTCACATATATTCTCTTCATATAAAAATATCTTTCAATTATTTTTAATTTTGAAGAAGATTATAGATACAATCAAATGCAATTTTTCATAATCACTATGGGGGAAAAGGGCTTAAGCACACATGCATTTTCCACAACTTAAACAGCTAATACCAAACACAATCAAAAGGAGGAAAACTACCACCTCCTCAGTGGGAATGGTACTCCTAACAGTTTTGTTTTAGGGCTTAAATCTCCTTAACTGGAAAGAGTGATAAAGGTATATGTAAATGCGAATTACAAACATTACAGTCAAATCATGCACTGGAGTAAAAACAAGTGGATACTTTTAAAACCGGCCCTCTTCCACCCTCTATGCAAAAAGAATGTCCACACACTGAACAGAAACACAGCTTACTCCAAATAGCTGACCAAGTGAAGGTTATTGTGAAATACTTCGAATTCCATAAGCACTCAGGACTGCACAGACTATGGGAAGAGAATGTTCCAAGCACAGACTAATGATCAGAAGGTGCAAACGAAATAAATCTGCATGGTGACTACCTAAGGCAGTCTGAAGACTGAATATGTTTGTTCTGAAGTCATCAGCTGGGAGAAGGAAAGGGCCACCCTCTCCATTATTCTTGTCTGGAGAATTCCATGGACAGAGGAGCCTAGCTGGCTATAGTCCCCGGGGTCGCAAGGAGTCGAACACGACTGAGCGACTAACACTACTACATCAACTAAGCTTCAGCTTCTGAAATACACTAAAAATACTTACCATGCTTTATATCTCAAGTATAAATGACAGAGATTTGTCATTAAAGATAACTACTTTCCTTTGCCTAGTTTGGGATATATAAATCTCTATCACATTCACACTTTTTATATTTTGGACTTCTTACCAACAACTTCAGTTCTTCTCATGTGTTTCTTCCCTATGCTAATGAGAACATAAGTTATACTAACTGGGAATTTTTATTATCATTTTGGGGATGTGACCACCCTTTTAATTCTGTTCATATTTTAACTCAGCAACTTTAATCCAGCAATCAAAGCTTCACTAGCTTGTAAACAAACTGTTTCTCAGGTAAACTGAACTGTCCCACATCAGGATCTTAAGCAAATAACTAAGTACAAAAAAGGCAGAGATTATAAATTAGGGTAGACAAATCTGTATCTAGCCCCACGCCGGTAAAGAGCATTCTATCAATATAGTGAAATGCTAATCTCCTAATTAACAACCTAATTAGGTAATTATGGCTTTGCAGAGGGATGCCGAAATGAAATATGACAACATGGTCACCTCTTTATATGGCACCTGTGGGCCTTTTCAGCTGTCATTGCAAAGAGTGCAATATCAATTTGAACAGATGACAAAGTGCTGTCATTTTTCATTCTGATAATATACAGAATGCTTTGGACAGAAGCAGTTTACAAAAAGAAACATCTTGCCTGGTATTTTCCCAATTTAAATATGCTAAAATACTTTGTTAAATTTTCTGCATGCTTTTCTATGTTTAGGAGAATTACCATGCATATTAAAAAAACACAACTAGACATCATGCTTAACTGTACATGCTGAAATTATCACAATTTCAATTATAAAGTATATAATCAGAAAAGAGTAAAAGGCACAATTCTTCATGACATTTTAATATTCATACATCTTGAATACTGTTACCAGAAAAATTAAAATTCAAACAAACTTTGATCTTTAATTTTTTTCTTACAAAATTTTTAAACATGAAATAGAAATTCATACTTATAATTTTCCATACCAAAAATGCACTTCCCAAGATACAAATATTCAACTCACAAAAAAAGTTCTATATGCCAACAACCAGACTTATGGAGACAGGCATGTACCCTCTAGGAAAGACAGAGCTGCCACACGGCTACTCACTGTCCCACTGTCCACTGAAGAGGTGAGGGTAGCACTGGGTCACGGGTACTACCGACACAAATATGACTCTTCTTTCAGGACAGTTTAGGGGAGAAGCGGAGGCTAGCCTGGGACCTTCAATATCCTTTATGACAAAACACAGAACACCAGGGACTTCCCTGGCAGTCCAGTGGTTAAGATTCTGTGCTTCCACTGCAGGGGGCAGGACGCCATCCTAGTCAGATCTTGCATGAAGCAGTGCAGTACAGCCAAAAAAAAAAAAGATGAAACCATATTTTAATCATTAAACAACTGAGGTTAAAACTAACTTCTTGAAAATACGATCCATTTATAACTTCAGATCACCTGCATTAGGGAAAACTTTCAAAATGATGTGCAAGAGTACTTGTTTTTCTCAATTACAAGTTAAACTAAAAGGATTTTTTATTGAAAAATAAATTATGCTTATCAGAGAATATTTTGGGAAACTAAAAAAGCATAAAGACCTATAATCTCACCACCTGTTTCTCTTTATATATTTGATATTGAGATCATATTTTACACAGTTTTACATCCTTTTTTCACTTCATATTATATGAGCATATTAATATGTCACTAAAATTCTTCTAAAACATCTAAAATGCTTATATAGTATTCTCAATCATGCTTTTTCCAAAATTTCTCTTACCTCTTTTTTGAATACTACAGTTGTTTCTAATTTG
The DNA here is from genome assembly GCA_006410615.1 of Neotragus moschatus. Taxonomy (NCBI): domain Eukaryota; kingdom Metazoa; phylum Chordata; class Mammalia; order Artiodactyla; family Bovidae; genus Neotragus; species Neotragus moschatus. The sequence continues at coordinate 38,806 of SJYA01001632.1, forward strand.
TGCTATTATAAATACTTTCACAGTGAACATTTTTGAACATGAATACTTTTCTACATTTCTGATTATTGCTTTAACAAAGATTCTTAGTAATGGGATTACAAACTCGAAAGGCATATATGACTTTAAAGGCTTGTGATAATACTGCCAAAGCATTTGCCAGAAAAGTTTTACCAATTTTTATTCCCACTGGTATTATGAGTGATCATCTCACTACCATCCTCTGCCAGCAATGAATATTATTAGAGTTCTGTTAAATCTTTAAACTTTAAATCTTAAGAGTATACCTGTAACCAAACAGTCCCACAATATAATCAACAACAATCTTCTACAGGCAGTAAGTTTGAAATGAGTTGATGATCCTCCCAAAACAAGGGCCAGTTCCAATATTCAAATCTAGAGCAGCATGAAGTGCGAAAAAAGCACTGTATTTACAGTTAAAAAAACAACAACAAAGGTTCAAAGCACAGCTTTGCCATTATCAGTAGCTCTCTACCTTGAATCACTTTACTTCTCTAAGCTTCAGTTTCAGCATTTGTAAAATGGGAGCAGGGAATACATAACATACTCCTAGCTCTAACAACTTCAAAAGGCAGTCATGGGCACACTAAAAGGTAATATAAACAACTGGAGGTGTTTATTGTGATTTAACAGATCAATTCATTTAATAGCCTAAAAATAGCATACTGAGACCCTTTTCTCAACAGTGCTTGGTTCATAGGCACGCTAATTCACAAAGCACAACAAGAAATTAACAAAACTAATTTCATGATCCAGACAAGAAAATAAGACTCATTCCTTGTTACTCATTCCTGAATGGCTTGTGCCCCTGAATGCTAGTACCTGCTGCTGCTGCTGCTAAGCCAGTTGTGTCCGACTCTGTGTGACCCTGTAGACGGCAGCCCACCAGGCTCTACCATTCCTGGGATTCTCCAGGCAAGAATGCTGGAGTGGGTTGCCATTTCCTCCTCCAATGCATGAAAGTGAAAAGTGAAAGGGAAGTTGCTCAGTCGTGTCCAACTCTTTGTGACCCCATGGACTGCAGCCTACCAGGCTCCTCCGTCCATGGGGGATTTTCCAGGCAAGAGTACTGGAGTGGGGTGCCATTGCCTTCTCCTATGCTGGTACCTACATCCCTCCAAAAGTATCATGGTAGAGGTACTTACTCCTCATATGCCACCTCCCACGTACTGTATGAGAGTGGCAGTACTGTCTGGGTCACAGAGCTAATAACCAACAGAACCAATATTCATATCCAGGTGACTGTTACTCCAAAGTCCCAGCTCACTCTGCTTCAAGTTTCAAGGCTGCATCTCAGTTCCTCTTTGTCAGCCTCCAGTATGTCAGCAACTAGAGCACAGATTAAAAAGTTATTTGTTTTAAAAAGAAAACCATTCCTTCAAAACATTTTCTACCAATTTCTCTGCTGAAACAGTACTTATTTACAATACAGTACCTTAAAATGAGTCCACAGGGAACTAAAAATGTGATTTTTAAGTTTTACAAATTTGGTTCATTTTGACAGCATCAATAATAAAAGCATATTCATAAAAGTATACTCAAGTATAGGATATGACTCTAACACTGCACATATTTAGAGGTTAAGTGTGACATAATATTCAATTTCTTTCAGAAGCGATTACCATAATTTAATTCCACTAGTTATTCTAATACCTTCTTGCTATTTCCAGAATTTAAGTTTTGTTGTTGAAGTGGCTGCTCCCATTTTTCTCACTTTCAATTACTTAAAACTGTTTTCTTCTTTGGGTCCAAATTTTGAGCTTCCTATATTAAATCTATTTCCTCAATATACCTAGGCTGCTGCCAACTAGAGTTAATAAATTTTGAATGACTGCTCAGAATTTTTTTTCATTTTTATATTCTATGTATTTCCTTATATGATAGAATATGAATGAAAACAAGTATCTAGAAGACAAATACTTCTTCAATTTTCACTTTGTGGAAGCTGGGTATTAAAATAAAAATAAATTAAACTCTTGAACTGGGAGCTCCCTGACCATATTTCTCTCACTAGGCTGGGTGTCTCTCTGCCTCCTTCCAATTTTGTGTATATAGTCTCAACAAAGCCCTCTATGCATGTGGGGAGCACCTGGCCTGTCAAGGTCCCTTCCCAGAAGTAATGAACAAAGAACAGAGGGAAAAGCTCAACAGTGCCTCCCTACCTGCCATCAAGAGAGAAGCAGCATTTTAGATTTGGACTGTTCTCCACTGGGGTCCGCCAGTAATCAGTTGTGCAGCTTTAAGCATGTCAGTTAGAATCAGAAAGCTTAGCATCCCGAAAAGGCCTCACCAAGACTTCAATTGAGCTCCCTCATTATTATCCAGATAAGAAAAAAGATACAAGGATTTTTGACTTGACCAAAATCAAAAGGCTGTAACTAGCATACCAGCGTTCAGAATTCAAGTCCCTCTCAGTCAAGTGCACTTCCTGCTAAACTGTAAATCACTGGGCACCAACTTCTTCATCTCCAAAGGTTATGATAACCACCCTGCCTTGTTCACCTCATGTACTACAGAGAGGACCAAAAGAGACAGGAGATCTGGTAGCATTTAAAGTGCTAAGGGCACAAAAGTACTACAAGGTCATCATCTCCTCCAAACCCCACCCCTGATGTAGTTTGATTATACAATTAAATCATTCACCCTGCCACTTTCCCAGATATCAGTATGACTCCAACACAACACCCCCTCACTCCAGCAATTTACCAGTACACTTCTGATCAATGATCACAATTGTGTTGGACCTCCTGCTTTGAACAGTGGATACCAAAATGTCAGTGAGTAGGTAGGTCAGGATTCACAATCAGGCAGCCTAAGACTATACATAGCCCACCGATATATGGTATTTTTTTAATGGCGATTTTTAAAAACTAAATACATTAAAATTCAGACTTCCAGCATCCCTCTTGAAAACAACTGGAAGATCTGGGGACACTGGGCTCACTTCGTCACACGCAGTGTGACAAGCAACTGGAGCTGAGCAGTGACTGCTGCTTCTAGACTGACTGGTCACGTGCCCTCCAGGTCACAAGGTCTGTCCTACTCTTTATGTTACATCATGGGCATCTGATTTGGAGACTTCTAAGGCAGCGTTCAAAAGAGAACTAGGACTTCCCTGGTGGACCAGTAGTTGAGAATCTGCCTGCCAATGCAGCAAACACAGGTTTGATCCCTGGAATCTCGGGGAGATTCCACACACCACAGGGCTTCTAGGCCTGTGAGCCACAACTACTGAGTCCACGTGCTCTGGAGCCCATGTTCTGCAACAAGAGAAGCCACCATAGTGGGAAGTCTGAGCATCACAAGTAGAGAGTAGACCCCTTCATGGCAACTGAAGAAAGTCCCTGCAGCAAGAAACTGATGCTGGGAAAGATTGAGCGCAGGAGGAGAAGGGGGTGACAGAGGATGACAGAAAGTTGTGCAGCAACAAACACCCAGCTCAGCCAGAAATAAATAATAAATAAAAATTTGGGGAAAAAAAGAACTAAATTAACAAATCCACAGAATCATGAAGATTGAAGAAACTAAGGTACACAAAAACATCTAACAATGACTATAAGCACTCAGTCATTTTAAATTAACACAAGCTGAAATGTGCTCTTTGGGGTCAAAACTTCTGAAAAACTTCAAACTCACAGAAAACACAAGGTCAAGTTAAAACTCAACATTCAAAAAACTAAGATCATGGCATCTGGTCCCATCACTTCATGGCAAATAGATGGGGAAAAATGGGAACACTGACAGACTTTTATTTTCTTGGGCTCTAAAATCACTGCGAATAGTGACCATGAAATTAAAAGGCGCTTGCTCCTTAGAAGGAAAGCTATGACAAACCTAGATAGTGTATTAAAAAATAGAGACGTCATTTTGCCCACAAGGGTTCATATAGTCAAAACTATGATTTTTCCAGTAGTCAAGTGTGGATGTGAGAGGGGACCATAAAGAAGGCTGAGTGCCAAAGAATTGATGCTTTTGAACTGTGGTGCTGGAGAAGACTCTTGTGAGTCCCCTGAACTGCAAGGAGATCAAACCAGTCAATCCTAAAGGAAATCAACTCTGAATATTTATCGGAAGGACTGATGCGGAAGCTCCAAAGGACTGATGCAAAGAGCTGACTCATTGGAAAAGATCCTGATGCTAGGAAAGATTGAGCGCAGGAGGAGAAGGGGGTGACAGAGGATGAGATGGCTGGATGGCATCATTAATTCAATGGACATGAGTTTGAGCAAGCTCCAGAAGATAGTAAAGGACAGGAAAGCCTGGTGTGCTGCCATTCATGGGGTTGCAAAGAGTCGGACACGACTGAGTGACTGAACAACAACAATCAGAATAACAGATTTACAGCAAATTTTCTCAGATGAAGCATGTACAATCCACTGAACTGCAACAGTTTCTAAAGTCTTCAGTTATGAGTCAACAAGCAAAACAGACACCCCACCTTAAATATATATACCAAACATGACAGATAAGGCAACGAGCTCCTCGAGTTGTAGAAACCACGTTCGTTCCCCATTATTCCTACTGCCCAGCGCAGTGCCGAGCACACTGAAGCTAGGGCTCAAGGGCTGACTCTTCTTTGAAGCCATCCACATCATAAAGAAAGAATGTGGCATAGTTCTAAAAAGGAGAGTTACCAAAGTCTAGCAGATAATCCCCTCTACCCTCAGCTCCATCAACTCCATAAACTAAAGGAATTCATTTAACCTCTCTGTGCTCTAATTTCCTCATCTGTAACATCAAAATACTTATAATATCACCCTGTAGAGGAATAAATGAGTTAATGCATTTAACATAATGCTGGTACACAGTAAGTGCTCCTGAGCTACCATTACCAGTATTTCCTCCTCTGTGCTCCACAGTACCTTGTGGGGACTGCTATCTTTGTATCTACAATGCTTTACTACAATTCACCTGCACACACACACACACACACACACACACGCCCACACACACACACCCCCACCCCCACCCCCCCACACACACACCTTCCTCATGGGAAAGGAAACACTCTCAGGGTGGGGACCTGGTTATATTACTTTTTGCGTCTCTGGGTCTAACATTTTCCCTGGCACTGCTGAATGAATCATAGATGTTCAAGGTATTTATTAACAAGAAAGGTTATGAGCAGAAACTGGAGCTGACCTCTCTGGCTTGACATACAAGCCCCGACTCTGACCCTGTACTGGCCCTCCAACTTTACTGCCCAGTATTCCCTGGTGGCNGTCTCTGGGTCTAACATTTTCCCTGGCACTGCTGAATGAATCATAGATGTTCAAGGTATTTATTAACAAGAAAGGTTATGAGCAGAAACTGGAGCTGACCTCTCTGGCTTGACATACAAGCCCCGACTCTGACCCTGTACTGGCCCTCCAACTTTACTGCCCAGTATTCCCTGGTGGCTCAGACAGTAAAGAATCTACCTGCTAATGCAGGAGACCTAGGTTCAATCCCTGGGTCGGGAAGATGCCCTGGAGAAGGGAATGGCAACCCACTCCAGTATTCTTGCCTGGAGAATTCTATGGACAGAGAAGTCTGGTAGACTACAGTCCATGGAGTCACAGAGAGTCATACACAACTGAGGGACTAACACACACACATACACACACACCCCACTTGAAGAAGGCGACGGTTTGNCCCTGGGTCGGGAAGATGCCCTGGAGAAGGGAATGGCAACCCACTCCAGTATTCTTGCCTGGAGAATTCTATGGACAGAGAAGTCTGGTAGACTACAGTCCATGGAGTCACAGAGAGTCATACACAACTGAGGGACTAACACACACACATACACACACACCCCACTTGAAGAAGGCGACGGTTTGCTTTATTCAGGCTGGTCTACTCACTACTCTAAAACCATGCCTCGGGCACTGCACCTTTACATCTTAACAGCTACCATCTTAGGGGACCTTGCCACAAACCAGGCACTTTATCCACCTCAGCTCACATTACTCCATGAAGTCTGTATCAGTCTCTATCCCAAACTATACTTAAAAGAAATAATGCTAAGAATTAAGAAACTTGCCAAAGGTCATGTAGCTATTAGGAGGGACCAAGAATTGAAGTCAGAGTCCATGGCTATTCTCTATAGAATGTCTGGTCCACTCATATTCAAAGCTGAGCTGACCCACATACTACCATCTTGCCTTGGGAGATTACGGTCGTCTCTACATTTAAAGAACTATCCACACCATTCATTTTGACACATATTTTCTTCTCTGAATAGTTGCTTCAATATGTATTTGGATACACAGAGCTATAGTGTGAAAAAAGAAAAAACACATAAAAGGCACAGATATAGGCATAAGACACACGTGGGTTTGGATCCTGGTTCCGTCTCATACCAGGTGTATAATTTATCCTGAGCTCTCCTAATCAGTGAATTGAAGTTAAAATAATTAAACAAGAGAAACCTAACATAATTTCTCCAATATAATAAGTAATAAAGCTCAGTTTACCCCACATTGTGAAGCCTTATCAGGTCATTGTACATGCCTCAAAAGTGGATGACCTCTTCCCCTCCTGTACCACCACTGAGTCACCAAGACTCCAATCCAGTGTACATACCACTCTGTCAGAATTATTTCCTATCTTTTTCACTAAACTGAGCAGGCAAGAACTGAGTCTTGTTTATCCCTATACTGTCTAGCATGGTACCTGGTATATGTTGTTGTTTTTCAGTTACCCAGTCGTGTCTGACTCTTTGCAACCCTAAGAACTGCAGCATGCCAGGCCTCTCTGTCCCTGATGATCACCCTTAGTTTGCCCAAGTTCATGTCCACTGCATCAGTGATGCCGTCCAAGCCATCTCATCCTCTGACATCCTCTTCTCCTTCTGCCCTCAATCTTTCCCAGCAGCAGGGACTTTTGCAATGAGTCAGCTGTTCATATCAGATGACCTCGAATATATCCATACTCAATAAATGTTTGCTAAGGGAATCAACTGGGTTGGCCAAAAAGTTCATTCAGGTTTTTCTGAACGATGGTATGAAAACCCAAACAAACTTTGTGGCCAAGCCCGTAGAATAATGTGCATTTAAAGGATTCTAGAAAAGAAACCATTTCTAGCTGAGGTTGTCCTGAACTGGTTGAAGCAAGGCCAATTTCAGGTGGGCCCTAGGTAACACCAATAGATGGAAACAGGAAAGGAGAAATCTAGGCAGAAAGTGCTAACAACAAAGGAAAGGACAAAGTCCATACCAGGTCCTACTTATCTAGAGTAAAGAATCAGGGTAAGAGGCCTTTTGAAGCTTAGCTGGAAAGTTAGCCAGGAGCCAGATGAGAAACCAGATCAGGAATCTGAGTACCCTCCAGCATCACAGTGATGAAAGTAAATATGAGCATAAATCTGAAAGGGAAAGGAGCCACCAGCAAGTCTCACAGACCCCAAAAAGCCTACAAGTGTGTAAACTGAACAAGATGAAAACAAGTATCGCTCTTTCATCAACAATCCTTCCACCATTTACTGAGCATCTTCTGTGAACTCACAGAATATGAAGAACAGAACATGGTGCCTCCTTTCCCTGCTGCTCTAAATTAGGAATCCACCCCTTCTGCTTGTGAAAAGAGAGGAAGAATGTTGACTTTACTTTAACTGATGTGTGTAAACACCTGTCTCCATTTGACTGTTCACACCTGGGGAAGTTTTGAACTTTGCTGCTTTTGGTTTTCAACAACATGATGCTTTTGCACAGTGCCAAGTATTGTGATAGGCTTCAAAACTCACTTCATTCAGAAAGAAAATTGTGCTAATCTCTGAGTCAACTTTTGGGTCTCGATTAAAGTACTGCTTCTGTTTAAACTACAGTGGTATTTTCTCTTCCAGCCTTAAACAGATCTAGAAGACTCTATGCCACTCCCATAAACAAAAGGCTGAATCAAAGTTCCAGCAGCACTCTGCCTATAAAAAACAGTTCTGCAAGGCTGTTTTACTCCTTTGGGGCAACGGCGATAAGGGGCGTTAGCCAGGGAATGCACAAGCAATGCTTTTAAAAACCTGATTTTCATGTTATGAGGATTAAGACACCGAGTAGAACCAGAAACTGTCAAGTCAACAGTACCCTCCCCAAACCCCGATACTACCGAGTCCACTAGCTTCTCCTCCCCCAAATCACACGCCCAAGCTGTCAGATTCATAACCGCCTTCAGTTCTGGAAAGGGCCAGGAAACGGATGCTCTCTGGATACTGGAGCAAGGGCCAGGCTGACCGCCGGGCGGCGGCGAGGGCGGAGGAATGAGGAGGGAAGCCAAGCTCCTTCGGTGGGCTGGCGGGGGTGTGAGCGATGGAGCTAGCGGCTAGGGCAACCTTTACCTGAAGCTGCTGCCACACTACGGGCCGGGATGGCCCTGAGACACGTTCCTGGGGGGAGGGCCCGGCTCCCCCGCGCCCCCCGGTCCCTGCCCCAGCTCCGCACTCGGGAATCCTCAGGGACTGGCGCTCCTCCCGGCCGGCTCAGCAGCCGCTTTCCGGGCTCGCCCTCATACCCCCGCCGCTCGCTGCTGCTGGCCGGCCGAGCAGCAGCCCCGTTGCCCCAAGCCGCGCCACGACCCGGAACCGCACCCCGCGCACCGGAAGTCCCCGACCGGGAAGCAGCCGTTGGCTAGGGACGTAGTGCGCAAGCCCCAGAGCCGAGAGCGGGCTGGGAAGCCCTCCCGGGAGGCGGGGCCGAACGGGACGCCGTGCGCACGCGCACCACTTCCCCGCCCCCAGACAAGGCCTCAGTCAGAGATTAGCTGGAATACTGGCAAAACACGGAGAACTGTAGGTTTGCGTTGTTTAGATATCAACGTCAGCCTTCTCCGTCTAACCTCCTCCTCTCTCCGCATGTCCACGGAGAAAAGCCCTCAGTTCTTTCAGAAATGAGCGATGAGGAGCTTAGTCTCTTGAATCAAGAAGAGGTGGTTCAAATGCCCGCTCGAACTTGCTGTGTGTCCTAAGACAAAACACTCCCTTCTCTGACCCATCCATGGAGTAGTTCCAAGTTTAGAGTACTGCTGTGAGAATCGAATGGGATGATGCTCTAAAAACACTCGGCACAGTGCCCGACACTTAATAAACGTAGTAAATGTTAGTCATTATTCTTATTTTCTGTAAAATGAAGGTAATTATCATCCCAGGAATTCAGGGAGTTCCATGAGATGTGTGGACCCGCCCCAAACAGGAAACTCGTTCCCGTCTTTCTGTCTTCAGGGAATCAGTGGGGACGCTACTACTAAGGGGAAAGTAGTGCAATGATATGATACCTCTCCTATCTGAGAGATGATCTGGAAAGTCTGCCTTAAAAATGCACCTTAGCAAAAGAAAGAAAAAAACAAGTCTGAAATTCACCTCGGAGGGACCTTAGCGGGCATGCATGCACGCTCAGTAATGTCAGACCCTGTGATCCCAAGGAGTGCAGCCCACTAGGCTCCTCTATCCATGGGATTTTCCAGGCAAGGGTACTGTGTTGCTGCTACTAAGTCACTTCAGTCGTGTCCGACTCTGTGTGACCTCATAGACGGCAGCCCACCAGGCTCCTCGATCCCTGGGATTCTCCAGGCAAGAACACTGGAGTGGGTTGCCATTTCCTTCTCCAATGCATGAAAGTGAAAAGTAAAAGGGAAGTAGCTCAGTCTCTGTCCATGGGATTTTCCAGGCAAGGGTACTGTATTGAGTTGCTATTTCCTCCTCCAGGGGATCTTCCCAACCCAGAGATCCAACATGCTTCTCTTGCACTGGCAGGCAGATTCTTTACCACTTCCACCTGCTGCTGCTGCTGCTGCTACTGCTAACTCACTTCAGTCGTGTCCGACTCTGTGCGAACCCAGAGAAGGCAGCCTACCAGGCTCCTCCGTCCTTAGGATTTTCCAGGCGAGAGTACTAGAGTGGGTTGCCAGTGCCTTCTCCCAAAAAGTGAGCAGCTGGGTTAATCCCAAGAAGACCTTTGGCCAGACAGGTGTGATGGGGTCAAGGAGTTTAAGATTTTAGCTTTTAAGAATGCTTAAAACAAAAGGCACAGAACTATAGAGGACAGTATGGAGGTTTCTTAAAAAACTAAAACTAGAGCTGCCACATGATCCTGCAATCCCACTCCTGAGCATATATCTGGAGAAAAACATGATCTGAAAAGCTACATGTAACCCTGCGTTCATTGCAGCACTATTTACATTAGCCAAGATATGGAAGCAACTTAAATGGCCGTCAACAGAGGAATGGATAAAGAAGATGTGGTACAAATATACAATAGAATATTACTGTCATTAAAAAGAAGGAAATGCCATTTGCAGTAACATGAATGGACCTAGAGACTGTCACACTGAGTGAAGTAAGTCAGACAGAGAAGGAGAAATATCAGATGACATCCCTTATGTGTGGAATCTTTAAAAAAAATTGATGCAAATGAACTTACTTACAAAACAGAAACAGACTCATAGCCTTAGGAAGGAATCTATGGACTGGAGGGAAGGATGTGGCAGGAAGGAATAGATAGGGAGTTTGGGATGGACAAGTACACGCTTCTAACAAGGACCTACTCTATAGCACATGGAACTCTGCTCAATGTCATGTGGAAGCTTGGATGGGAGGGAAATTTGGGGGAGAATGGATACATGTGTATGTATGGCTGAGTCCCTTCACTGTTTACCTGAAACTATCACAATATGGTTCATCGGCTATGCTTCTAAGTTGCTCCAGTTGTGTCTGACTCTGTGCGACCCCAAAGACAGCAGCCCACCAGGCTCCCCCATCCCTGGGATTCTCCAGGCAAGAGTACTGGAGTGGGTAGCCATTTTCTTCTCCAATGCGCAAAAGTGAAGTTGCTCAGTCGTGTCCAACTGTTTGCGACCCCATGGACTGCAGCCTACCAGGCTCCTCTGTCCAAGGCATTTTCTAGGCAAAAGCACTGGAGTGGGTTGCCATTGCCTTATCTAGCCCAGTAGAAAGTTAGAAGAATGGATGCTCAAGAGGTACATAAGAGAATTCTGGAAAGGCTCGTGTCACTGGCCTGAAGGTCTCAGAACAGGAGTAATAGAAATCACTGATGGTTCCAGGCAGAAAGATGGAGGCTATCCTAAGAGATGGATGTCCTGAATAACTTCAGATGAAGAGCTATCTGAGAATGGGTTCCTGGCTCAAGTGCAAAGGAGGAAAATGTTGCTGAAGATCAGACAGTCAAGGAACCGAGATGCCATGTGACTTCAAAAGACCTCAGGATGAGGGATGGACACAGGGTGAAAAGGAAACCAGGGTGTTTCCCAAGCCATTCTACAACTGAGGAAGGTAGTTAGATGAGGAGGAGGGCCAACTACATGGATTAGCCTTCAAGGAATGGGAATTGTATCAGAGAGTGGAACTGGCTTTAAAGTGCAGAGCTTACATTGACCTATCTCTTGATCTAAAGGTGCATAGCAATAGGACCATGACAACTGACACACAAATTTTATTCTTAAAACATACTGATGGTTCTGGGCCAGGAATTGGTTGGGACTTCAGTAGAACTGATTGGGACTTCAGTAGACCTGGGACAAATATCAATAACCTCAGATATGCAGGTGATACCACACTTACAGCAGAAAGTGAAAAAGAACTAAAGAGCCTCTTGATGAAAGTGAAAGAGGAGAGTGAAAAAGTTGGCTTAAAGCTCAACATTTAGAAAACCAAGATCATGGTATCTGGTCCCATCACTTCATGGCAAATAGATGGGGAAACAGTGGCTGACTTTATTTTTCTGGGCTCCAAAATCACTGCAATGGTGACTACAGCCATGAAATTAAAAGATGCTTAGACAGCATATTGAAAAGCACAGATTTTTAACAACAATCAGGTTTTCCAAACTTCAGCTCCAGCTTGGAAAGGAGGCCAAGGGACGGGACGGAGGTTCCTTTTCTTCTGGTCCCCAGGACTAGAATAGGGGCAGTGGACAGAAGTTTGAAGTCACTTACTAGCTGTGTGACCTTCAATAAGTGATTTGCTTTCTGTTTATCTATTTGCTCATCTAGGTTTATTGTGAGGATCCATTGAGCTAATGCAAAGAACATGCTTGGAACAGTGCCTGGCACACAGCGAGTGTTCTATAAACACCTGTTCCTATTACCCAAGGCACCGAGATGGGCAGCATGAAACAGGAACTTTTATACATTTCCTTTCCTTGAACACAATTGCTGGAACAATTCCTGCTCAACCTTAATTGCCTTTTCTCTCTCCACTCAGTGAACTCCTACTCTCTCTTTCTCTCTCAATCTTTTTTGTAAGTGGCTTAAAAAAACAACCATTTTATAAATCTGATTTTTTTAATGAAGGATAATTGTTTTACAGAATTTTGAACAACCATTTATTATTTCTCAAAATTTTGTGGNCTTTTCTCTCTCCACTCAGTGAACTCCTACTCTCTCTTTCTCTCTCAATCTTTTTTGTAAGTGGCTTAAAAAAACAACCATTTTATAAATCTGATTTTTTTAATGAAGGATAATTGTTTTACAGAATTTTGAACAACCATTTATTATTTCTCAAAATTTTGTGGCTTTGTGGGTGGTTCTTCTGCCAGTCTCCCTGTCTCCCTCATGTATTTTCAGTCAGATGTCAGTTAGAATTGTTGGAAGATCACAGATGGCAAGAAGTGTTACCACTTCAGTTCAGTTCAGTCGCTCAGTCGTGTCCAACTCTTTGAGACCCCATGAATCCCAGCAGGCCAGGCCTCCCTGTTCATCACCAACTCCTGGAGTTCACTCAGACTCACATCCATCGAGTTGGTGATGC
>SJYA01001633.1:0-14029 GCA_006410615.1 Neotragus moschatus
GGCAGGAGGAGAAGGAGACGACAGAGGATGAGATGGCTGGATGGCATCATCGACTCAATGGACATGAGTTTGAGTGAATTCCGGGAGTTGGTGATAGGGAGGCCTGGCGTGCTTTGATTCATGGAGTCGCAAAGAGTCAGACAGAACTGAGTGACTGAACTGAACTGAAGATTTAGGAGAGCTACTAGTTTCCTAAAATTTATAGTACCTGGCCATTTTGCTAATGCTGTAAACAAAATAATGTTACGATTCATGGTACTAGGACTTCAAAGTATCATTGTTGTTGAGTCGCTCAGTTGTGTCTGACTCTTTTTGACCCCATGGACTGCAACACGCCAGGCTTCCCTGGTCTTCACTATCTCCCAGAGTTTGCTCAAATTCATGTCCATTGAGTTGGTGATGCTATCTAAGTTGTGTCCAACTCTTTCACCCCATGGACTATGGACTGTAGCCCTCCAGNGTTGAGTCGCTCAGTTGTGTCTGACTCTTTTTGACCCCATGGACTGCAACACGCCAGGCTTCCCTGGTCTTCACTATCTCCCAGAGTTTGCTCAAATTCATGTCCATTGAGTTGGTGATGCTATCTAAGTTGTGTCCAACTCTTTCACCCCATGGACTATGGACTGTAGCCCTCCAGGCTCCTCTGTCTGTGGGATTTCCCAGACAAGAATACTGGAGTGGGTTGCCATTTCCTTCTCCAGAGGAACTTCCTGACCCAGGGATCGAATCAGGGTCTCTTGCATTACAGGCAGATTCTATACCAACTGAGCCACTGAGGAAGCCAAAGCCTACATTCATAATGTCTATATAATGCTACATTTGTTCTCCTTCGTGTATAAGTTTATGTATAATTATTTAAACTCAAGGGAATTTCTAAAACAATATTTATACTAGCGATGGCGAACAGATGTTGATTTGTTACTGTTCTTCCTCTAGCTAGAGTGTTAACTTTTTTTGGTAGATTAGTATCTCCCTATACTCATCTTCAATGCTATTTTCAAAAGGGGATATTCTTTAGGTACAGGGTAAAAGTAGCAGCAACAGAAGTATAAAAGTGTCAGAAGTAGTAAAAGAAAGAGATTGGACTATAGTAGAAAAGAGAACTGCAGCAACAGCGATACAGTAATTGCAGCTAACAATGGCTGAGTGGCTACTATGGTTGAGGTACTGTTCTCAACGCTTTACATGAAGTAATTCATTTAATCTTCATAGTAACCTAAAAAAAAGTGGATACTAACATTACTTCCATTTTATTCTTGAATAGAGAACTCCATGGACAGACCATGGGTTGCAAAGAGTTGGACACAACTGAGCAACTATATTAAAAAAAATTACTTCCATTTTAAAGATGAAGAAATTAACATAAACTTAGTTTATCTGAGCTTAGGCAATTTGTTCAAGGTCACATTGCTAGTAAGGCACCAATCCATGATCCAAATCCAAGCAAAGTTGACATTTCTGAGCTTTCCTCAAAGGGATGGGAATAAGCTTTTCAAAGGGAAGAGTGGCATTCAACTTGAGAAAAGCCAGCCAGCAAGCAAGGTATTACCAAGTGAAAATGCAAACTAAACAAGCAGCCACAAGCCATGGGCCAGCTACCACAGGCATTCCTACAAACACAGGAAAGATCTCTGGAGAAATGAGATACATTTTTGCACAAACTATGACCAATTACAAGAGGTCCCTAAGGAAAGGCAGATTTCATGTTCCAAACACTCCCATTTATTCAAGTAATGGCTTCCTCTCAGCCTAAGAATCACATAGACTTCTCAAGCCAGTGAATTTTAAGTAAGATATTGGCACACATTCTCTTTCATCTCTTCCTTGATTTCTTCCCTTGGAGAGGCGGACAGAGGCATTGTCTGATTTTAGCAGCTGTGACTCAGCTGTCTACTCTCCATGACCACACCAGGAATTTGGAAGTCCCTTTAGAGATGCCATTTACAAGTGAGAAATTGTTGGGAGAGCAAGGATACATGCCTCTCAGTTAGCATCTCTTTTGTGTAATAAATATTTTTAACCCAGTTTATTTCAGCATCTACAACTCATGTATTTCCTCAGTAGTAGAGGGCATTTAATTTACTAGAACCAACTATTTGAGGATGGTGACTGTATTTAAGCCCACCTACATACCACTGAAGCAGGACAAGGCAGGGACATTCTAACCTGACTCCTGATAGAGCTCAAAGCAATCCCATAAAGACAGACAAACTAAATATCAGGGTTATTTGCCAAGTGTCTATCAGCATGGAGTGCTGCTCAGACCAGTGTATTAAAAAAAAACATTAATTTGCCCCTTAGCTCAATGAAGTCCACCCTAGTTTTCTAGGAGAATGCAGGGATCCACTTTAAATGTTCATTTATTTAAAATGAAAAAATTTGAGTATCTATGGAGTTGCAAAAGACCCTCAAGCCAATTGAGCACAATTCTCCACCCAGTACAGGAATGTCCTCTAGAGTCTCAGGACAGTTGGCCTCAGCATATGCTTGGATATTTTCACACCCTTCATCTCAAGACAGGACCTCTGTGGTATCAACAGTATTGCATCAAGATGGCTTTGAACTCACTTGACAATTCAGATGGAATGATAGGACACATTTGAGGAATTTCATCTTCGCAAAGACTACACCCTATTGTGTGTAACAGACCCATTAGACTTCAGAATTGGAAAAGGCTTTAAGAATCATTTAAGCATAGGCTGCTTTTTGTCTAACCTAGACTACAATTTAGTGAAGGTAGGACGTCTATAGGTGGATACAAGTGAAGCTGAGCCTTTAATGATCACTGTGTGAGGACTGCCCTACTGAACCAACTTTCCAAAACAAAGCTTCATTTCTGTTGACTTTTTCATATTCAAACTGATGTTTATTTCTTAATTTTTCTTTCTATCCTATTGAATTGACCTTAAAACCCTGATCCAAAAAAAATAAAAATAAAAAGACTAATAAAAGCCAATAGGTCCTTAAAGGAAGCAGAAACTAGAGTACTGAGATTCTGGTGACCTGTGGGTCTTGGGAAAAAAAAGAAACTAGATCCATTCAGCCTTTAAAAGAAACTGCACGTGGAGAAAAACATTCTATTTGGTATTTCCCAAATTCTAAGGAATAAGCCTGTCTGTACTAAATATATTTGTAATATTATATGAAATGAAAGCTCACAAAAAAACACTCCATTTTCTCCAAGTATATAAATATAAGAAAGAAAAGGAGTATCAATATTTTAATTGAATCGGACCCCTATCTCTAGGTAGGAAAGGTCACTCAGCTTCCTTTTACACTGGGGACTCTGTAAGGTTAATTGACTTTCCCAGACTCAGTAAATGATGAAAGAGAGTCTC
Source organism: Neotragus moschatus (assembly GCA_006410615.1). Lineage (NCBI taxonomy): Eukaryota > Metazoa > Chordata > Mammalia > Artiodactyla > Bovidae > Neotragus > Neotragus moschatus. The sequence continues at coordinate 3,339 of SJYA01001633.1, forward strand.
TATCCTAGGTCCCCTTTCTCCTTGTGAAGCAAATCTTTTTTCTGTATTACATACCATCCTGCAATGTTTATTATTCAGCTTGCCTTCATCAGCCAATTTAACTTTCTAATATTTTTTTCTTAGCTAGTGTGCACAAATGAAATTTCCTCAGAGTAAAAGATTTTTTAGATAGCTATATTGTATATCATTCACCTAATTTAAAAAAAAAATGAATCTGCTTTGCTTTGCTACAACTTATTTTCAAAACTTCCTCTTCTAGAGGAGAGTAGTTCTTCATTGCTCTGTCCAGCTGACCTAATGTAATAAAGTCATCTGCAAGCATTTCTAAACGTGGCTTAGAAAATGAAAAACAAAACTGCTCTAAAAAGGATCACATTTTGCAAAAAGAAAGAAACCTAAGTATTTTTTATAAATTCACATATTATGTGTCAAATCTTGTAAGTAGCACTACTCTAAAACTTACAGGTTTTTAATTTTATATTATTTAACTTTATATTTACAAACATTAACTTCCTTTTTTTTCATTTAATATGAATATTTAACATCATTTAATATTTAAAAATAGAGTCAATGAAAATGTTTTCTTTTTTAGAAGAGAAAACCGAATGGAACCAGTTTCTTTTTTTTTCCCAAGTAGTGACCCAAGGGCATTAGAATCTCAGTTACTGTGGTTTCTGCTTCCTTTAGGGACCTATTAACTTTTAGCCATTTTTCTTTTTTTCCAGTTTTCTTAGTTCAGAAAAATGAGATACAGAATAATTCAATTTGGCCAAGGTCATATAACTACTAATTGGTAAATTAAAACCTGTTTCTCTTTCATTCTAAAGTTCGTATATCCTTCAGTCCATGTGAAAAACAAAAGCAACTGGAGTCCTGATGACATACAGCAGAATGAGGAAATGGCAAGAACTGCTCATAAGCACACAGTCGGGCTTAGGTGTTACTAACGCAGGTAATCTTGCTTTTTCTTTGATAACATTTCTTTAACTTCTGCTCACTTGCTCACATGATTCAAGGGTCAGCATAACCTGGAAGAGCTATTCTCTGCATGTCATCTTCCAAATCTCCTCAACAACCTTAGAATTCTCCAATGCCAAGGCTGCTATGTGAAAAATAAAAGGAAAGGAGATTTTTCTCTAAGAATTTTTCTTTTCAATCTTGAGAAAAACCTGGATGAGGCATCATCATATAAAAAAATTGTGCTTAATGCCCAAGGGCACAAGACAATTACCACAATTTTGAAAGTTTTTCCTTTTAATAAATAATGGTTTACTATTTTGATAAACACAAAAAACTGCATTCATATTTCAGTAGTAAAAAAATGGCTCCATTTGATATCTACAGTAGTGAAGGCGGGGGAAAAAAAACACATTCTTTTCACAAATCACTCTCACAAACCACTTTGGCAGTGATGACTCTTGAGGATAATTCCCAGTTGTCAAGTCCCCTTCTCTTCTGAGAGAACAGACTTGAGCTAAGGATTTGCACCTGAACCCAAGAGGCAGCAGGAGAGCCTTGTAGAAAATAGCATTATGAAAAAATGAAGCAAAATCCAACAATTGTTACAATTACAATAACATTAAGTCTCCACTTATAAGAAACTCGACTTTATTCCCTCAATCACAGTAGACTGTGTGACTATAGCTAGGTATAAGAAACACAGGAAGGCTTTAATAAAAACCATTGAAAACAATTAAAAATATAAAATGAAAAACTTTATTATTATATGTATGATTTTTAAAAAGCTTGTCTATGTTAAGTCTGTGATGACTGGAATTAAATATTTGGAGCTGATAATGTCTTAGGTGATATCAGAGCTCAATGAATCCAGTCACCAATAAATAATTAAAATCAATAAACACTGATTTCAGTACCAGTAGTACCAGTACCGCACTAGAGAATGGACATACAGAGGCAAAAAAGTGGCTGCCACAAAGGGAGCTGGAGAAATAAGTAAGCAATTACAGTATGAGAAATACACAGTGTGTGTAAAGCAAGTGGAGTGATTAATAAACACTACACTCAGGAAGGCAGTTAACAAAGACTTCCCAGAAAATCTGACATATGAACTAAGTTTTGAAGATAGAATGAAGACCACTACACAAAGAAAACAGCAGGTACGGAAACAAGGATGACTAAAACTGGATTAACTTTCTTTTCGGGGAGTATCGGGTTTAAAGAAGGATCCTAAGAGGTCAACAGTGCTCAGTAACGACTGGCATTGTATGCCATGCCAAGTATCCCAAGACCTACCTTACAGGTGAGGGATACCAATGAAATTTGTTTTAGGAAGACCAGGTTAGCAGTACTGCAATGGACAGATTGTAGAGGGCTACCCACAAAGGAGAAAGACAAGATGTGAGGAATTGATTGCAATAACCTGGGTTACAGTGATGAAGGTCTGAACCAAATGAGGTTTAAAACCAGATCTACCATTACTACAGTGGTATACAGATGTTTCATTTTTGCAAGTGATTGGGGAAAATAAAATATAAATTGATAGGCATTATTTTTCAATTAACAAGTTTACAGATTCAATATAGCTTGGCTTTCCTTTTTTTTTTTTTTTCAGCTTTCCTTTAGAATTAAAAGGAAGGAGGATGCATGGATACACAAAAAACATATCTACTATGCATGCATAGAGCCATACATGTAAAAAAAGAGGGAAAGGATAGGTTCCCCCAAAATTGTAATATTTCAGACTAGTGGGGTTACTAGCTTTCTATTCTTCAAATTCCTTAGTATGAACTCCTAAACTTAAAGATTTCATATATTTATTCTTTTCACTCTCTAAGCTAATTTTTATACAAATTAGAATGTTCTCATCGTTCAATAGATATCTACTAACTAAGGACAGAGGAACNAGGACCGGGTAGCCACAGTTATGTACACAATAGTGACACCCATGTTGAACCCTTTCATCTACAGCCTGAGGAACAAAGATATGAAGAAGGGTTTAAGGAAATTAAGGGACCAAGTTTACTCATAGAAAAAACAAAAAGATTACAAGTCATAACTGGGATATGACCTAAGAGATGATCAGGTTATCTTTGCTTTGTACCCGTTTTTCACTTGGTACCCAAAGTGGTGATAAGAAGCGGTGTTGAATCACAGTAAGAGTATTGAACTGGAAACCAGATCATGCAGTCTCTATAAATGACTTTGACCAGATACATGTTCAATACCCAGCTAGTACTGCTAAGAATTTTTATTTCAGGAAAACAGTTTCTGCTACCCACATAGTGGGGGAAAGTTATTGGCAAGTAATTCCCTCATACGCTTGACGAGTGAGTGAGTGAAGTTGCTCAGTCATTTCCAACTCTTTGCAACCTCATGGACTGTATAGTCCACCAAGCTCCTCCATCCATGGAATTTTCTAGGCAAGAGTAGTGGAGTGGGTTGTCATTTCCTTCTCCAGGGGATCTTCTCAATCCAGGGATCAAACCCGGGTCTCCCTCATTGTGGGCAGATGCTTTACTGTCTGAGCCACCAGGGAATCCCTTATAGTGGGGGAAAGTTACTGGCAAATAATTCCCTCATAAGCTTGACAATAGACAGTACTTAAGAAACTGTAAAACTCTATTACTATTTATAAGACATTACACAGACTTCATAAATTTGGACAGAAGAAATTTAATAGAAAGAAGAAATGGACAGAGTATTTCAAATAGTGGAAACCGTTCAAGCAGGTAGAGGCAAGAAACATTGTTAAAATGTCCACAATATATGAAGTGATCTACAGATTCACTGAAATTTCTATTAAATCCTAAAATCCCAATTACTCTCTTAATGAAACAGACAACAAAATCCTAAAATTTATATGGAACTATAAAGGATTCAAAATGTCAGAAACAATCTTGAGGAAAAAAAAGAAAGCTAGAGGCCTCACTTCATGATTTCAAAATATATTACATGATTTCAAACTATATTTTAAAGCCACAGGAATCAAAACCCTATAGTGTTGATATAAAGACCAAAGGAAGAGAAGAGAGAACCCAGAAATAAAATGAATATACCATCAACTAATTTTCAATAGAGTCATCAAGAACATAGAATAAATAGAGGAGAGTCTCTTCAATAAACAGAGTTGTTCTAGTCTTGTTGAAAATACCATTGGTGTCTGTGTATTGCTTTGGGTAGCATGGACATTTTAACAATATGAATCCGTGAGTACCATATATCTTCACATTTTTTGTGTGTCATCTTTAGTTCCTTTCATGAATGCTTTTCAAGTACAGGTCTTTCATCTTCCTGGTTAAATTTATTCCTAGGTACTTTATTCTTTTTGATGCAATTAAAGTAGGATTATTTTCTTAATATCTCCTTTTAACAGTTTGTTTTTAGTGTACAGAGAAGAAACAGACTTCTGCATATTGATTTTGTATTTAAGATAAACTCAGTTTGGTCTTAGTACTTCTATGGTTTTATTCATTTTGTTTATATACCATAGAATCTCTCTAACCTCATTATCATCTAATAAATTGTTGTTTTGAAATCTCGTATTTTTGTTGCCCCTATATGGAAACCCAGTAAGAAGGAAGTACACTTTATCTAGTATTTTTTAATTTTTCAAAACTTCTGTTTCAAAATCTTATTGCAGTCTCTAAGTATTTATAATCTAAGTTTTAAAAATATTTGTTAGATTTTAATATTCTATTTACATCTTTCTTATATTTTCTTATACTTAACAGTTGGCTGAAATTGGATCATTGGCTCAAAAGGAGATACAAGAAAATTCACTTTCTCAACCCACACTGCGCTATTTACATTTAAAACTACTAAAACAAATGAAACTGGCATATTAGAAGTTTTCTGAATCATGAAAAGGAGAGGTCTACCCCAGAGAAATTGGGTAACCCTGTAAATAAGAAATTTAATGACAAAGCCGTCTGTTCTTTGACTTTATAAATATGAATAACTTACATTATTGTGCCATATAAAGCAAATAGTATTTTGATGCCAGTTAAGTTGTAACATTGTTTTAAGTCCAATTGTTTGGCATTTAAAGAAAAAGGAAGTGAATATTTTAAACATGAATATTAGGAGCACTCTGGGTTAAAAATTGTATTATGTATAATTCACTACAATAAAAAAATCAAAGTTGCTTTTTCTAGTCCTTCAAATTGGAAATAAGAAAGCCATTAAGGCATCTTATAGGCTAACTAAGCTCTTCCTGGGTAAGTACACACAACAGTTGAGAAACAAATCCTGTTCCAGTTGACACGGCTGAATGCCTGCTGGATGAAAAGCCAGTAAAAAGAACCGCAGCTCTGTCATTCTCTGATACAGTAAGTCATCAAATTAAAGATTTTGCTGCAAACATTAAGACTGATCTGGACTGCAAAATTGCACTTTAGCCTTAAAAATGGATGAAACAAATATGCTACAAGATGGATGAACCTTGAAGACTCAAGTGAAATAAGCCAGATACAAAAAGGCAAATACTCTATGATTCCACTTCTAAGAGATACTTAGAATCATCAAATTCATAGACAAATGGTAGAACAATAGTTTCCAGGGGCTGGAGACAGGGAGCAATGGATAGTTCAATGGGTACAGAGTTTCCGTATAGAATAAAAAAGCTCTGGAGATGATGGTGATGATGGTTGCATCACAGTGTGAATGTACTTACTGCCACTTAATGCATTTTAAAATGGTTCCTATAGTAAACTTTAAGTAATGTATAGTTTTTTAAGTGTTTATTTTAATGGATGGATTGATAAGTGTGGTTATATTAGCACCAACTAATCTGCAAAGAACTTTTATATGAAGACCTGAACTCTTCTCTTGATACATTCTCCTCCACATCTTGGGAGAAGCCCCAGGCTTTCTACATGCATTTGCCTGTCTTCTTAAAAATCACTAGAACAATAAGCGACTAATTATCTGGAACACTAAGAAAAACACGACCATGGAAGCCTGAGTTTCCTTGGTTTCCACTGAGAGGTCCTACTTCTCTCCAAGCGTAGTGTTTAATGAGCTCCCTGGGGTTGATAACTGGGGAGGCTACCTGGCCTCTTGGGATGAAGTCATGTGCAGGACAGTCAGGTACTCCCAGGGCCCCATCCTATCCCCTTAACATCTGACGAACCTGAAGGAGTCAGGTGGTGGATAGTTGAAGATGGAAGAAAGGTTCATGATTCCAGTGCCAGGGGCTACACGGAGGAGTCACCTCTCAGGAAGGAGAAGAGTAGCCACATCAGGAATTTATAACTTCATCTCTAGGCTAAGGCAACCATCACAGGCACTCAGTATTGCCAGTCTTGACACCTCTCTCCAGAATCTGGGGCTTTTTCCTTTTATCAGCCTGATATGAACATTCCTTCTATGCCTCAAGCCCTCCAATCCACCTCTAGACATTATGGTCAAGAGGGCTGAGGAAAAGCTACTGAGACCCCCCCCACAGACACACACAAAGACTACCCTGGAGGTCACCATCCCTTACCTGAGTAAGTATCTTGTATCTTCAACTATATTCAACCTAGAATATGTCTACCTTGGAGGGTCAAAAACATGAAAGCCCTCCTATCTGATACATTCACTTTTACAGAGAAGGAAAATAAGTCGCCCAATTACATGCAGCAAGTTAATGCCATAGCTGGGCTATAAGACAGGTCATCTGTTCCTCATCAACCTGCATCCCTCATTTCTTTATCTGAGAACCTCAAACTCCTCCATACACCCCTGTCTCCCTTCTCCATTCACAAAAAGGAGGACTGGCTATGAATGAGTGAAACTCCAAGCAAAAGGGTCAACTCCTTCAGAGGACGAGTGTAGCTGTCCTGAAGCTGATGGGCCAAAGTTCAGCTTCCATCATTCCAGCCTGCCTTCAGAATGTTCCCAAAGCCAGTCTTGTATCAAAGAAGAGTCTACCTCAATGTCTTTACCACAGCCTCAGGGCAGCACAGGGACACCACCTCAAGAGCTTCCTGGGTGAAATCTGAAACCAGCCCTGCCCCCACCCCCACCCATACACGGAGGGCAGGGAGAGAAGAAAGAGGCAGATGGACGGCTAGGTGGCAGTTTTAGTAAGCCAGGGAACTTACAAGGTTTTCTTGCATGGCCTTAAGAGGAGGAGATCGCCACACCTTCCTGCCAAAATCTTAACAGTTTATCCAGAGGCCTTAACTGGTTCCGTCCGTGTATCAACAGATGATCCCAACACATCTTACTCTCTAAGGCTCTCTCCTTGGAACAGCTCCTATTGTGGGAACAGTAGGCAGAGTGTAATTGCCAAGGAAAGGTTGGGGGAGGAGCCTTTGATTGCCCAGGTTCAGCTCCAAGAGCCAAGCAGCAGTCTTATCCTCCCAGTGACCTTTCCCAGCTCCTGGACTGTCACACTAGCCCTTCAGCTCACTGACGGTGCAGCACTAAATGACCAGCTTTGTTCCTGAGGCTTCGACTATTGTTGTCCAGGCACTAAGTCATGTCTGACTCTTTGCGATCCCATGGATGACAGCAGGCCAGGCTTCCCTGTCCTTCACCATCTCCCAGAGTTTGCTCAAGCTCATGTCCATTGATTCAATGATGCCACCCAACCATCTCATCCTCTGTCGTCCCCTCCTCCTCCTGCCCTCAGCCTTTCCCAGCATCGGGGTCTTCTCTAGTGAGTCAGCTCTTCACATCAGATGGCCAAAGGATTGGAGCTTCAACTTCAGCATCAATCCCGGCATCAATTTGCAGAGGCTTCAACTGGCTCTCTGCAAGTTGATCATGTAGAGTAGAATTTGATTTTGAAATTTTCTTTGGCACTGAAAGCTTGTCTTCAAAATTATCTATCCTTTGTAAAAGACTCTGTAAAACACATGAAGGCAGAATTTTTCTAGGTAAAGACGAAGAATCCTCAGACCCCTGGGTCTGTCTGTTCACACTATGCCTCACCAGTGACCTGTCTGTCACATGGGAGTGTCAACCATGGGGTAAAGGAAGACAGGATGAGATGTGAAGGGAGGATTTGAAGCTGTGTCCTGGGGAGGGCCAGAGGAGGCAAGAGACAGATGACATGGAAAAGGGCAGCTGTCCTCTTCCACATCCCTCCCACTGTTTCAGCTCAGAAACAGCCTGCCTCGGTATCAAGGGGGATGTGTGGAAATAATGAGAAGAGCTGGGGAACTGACAGTCTGTTACACCACATCAGGTAGCTTTTGAATAAGTGAAAAATATTGCATGAAGAAAGGTCATCTGGCTTTGCTGAGCTATCTGAAACCACACTCAATGACCATCTGATCCTGGGCTGGCTGTCAGTAACAGGCCCCTTAATTTATCTGTCACTGAAGCAGGAAAGACTCTACAAAGCAGGAAGCCCATTAGAATCTCTGTTCGTTTCCCTTCTCTGACCAGGAAATTCTCATACATCCCATTCTGCAGCTCTCCGTGCTTTGATCTTGCTCCCCTTTCAGTGGTCATCTCATTATTTTACACACAATCACACTCTTCCTCACTTTCTTTTACCTTAACCAGCTTAACCAGTTATTATATATTAAGTATGAGAATTATTGGGCTTCCCTGGTGCGTCAGTGGTAAAGAATTCACTTGACGATGCAGGAGAAGCAGGTTCAATCCATTAATCAGAAAGATCCCGTGGAGAAGGAAATGGAAGCCCACTCCAATATTCTTGCCTGGAAAATCCCATGGACAGAGGAACCTGGTGGGCTACAGTCCATAGGGTCACAAAAACAGTCAGATATGACTTAGCGACTGAACAACTTGAGAATTATGATTTTTCATTGCTTTTTATATTACTTCTATCATTATATATTATTTATATAATACAAATTTTATACCACACACTCTCTAACAAAGCACTTTTCACTCTTTTTCAAAGACATGTTCACCCATTTGATGCCCATGACATTCTGATGGAAATAGGCATTGTACTTCCATATTTTCATGAGAAAAATAAACTAGTCACAAAGACTTTTCAGGGGAAGCAACTGGTAAGTAACTAAACCAGGATTAGAACCCAAATCCTGTACTATTTCCACTAATTCTTCTGATCCAAAGAATCTGATTCAGATCCCCATGCAACACATCCCAGTCATTCAAGTGGCTGTCAAAGTTGCTTATTCTAATTTTGTGTGCACTCAGTCACCAAGTTGTGTCAGAGTCTTTTGGGACCCCATGGACTGTAGCCCACCAGGCTCCAATGTCCATGGGATTTCCCAAGCAAGAATACTGGAGTGAGTTGCCATTTCCTTCTCCGTGGGATCTTCCCAACCCTGGGATCAAACCCGTGTCTCTTACATCTCCTGCATTGGCAGGCAGAGTCTTTATCACTGAGCCACCCGGGAAACCCATTCTGAATTTACTCTGCAAATGAAGTCTGCAAGTCCTTCATAGGGAGAGAATTAGTATAGTTTAATGGCTAAGAACAGGACCCTGAAACAAAACTGCTCTGGGTTGGAATTATAACCACTCACTCATTGTATTATCTTGGGCAAGTTATGGAACATCTCTTAATGGCTGTGTAATTGCTTCTTCATCTGTATAGTGTGGGAGTTCTTAGGTGGATTAAATCATCGTACAGTGCCTAGCACATGGTAAATACTTTCATTGTGTTCAGTATTATTTTTCTTTTAAAATCTGTTTGCTGTTTTTTTTTTTTATTGAAAGATAATTGCTTTATAGGATTTTGTTGTTTTCTGTCAAACCTCAACATGAAGCAGCCACAGGTATAATATATCCTCTCCCTTTTGAACCTCCCTCCCATCTTCCTCCCAATCCCACCCCTCTAGGTTGATACAGAGCCCTGTTTGAATTTTCTGAGACATACAGCAAATTCCCATTGGCTATCTGTTATGGTAATGTAAGTTTCCATGTTACTCTTTCCATACATCTCACCCTCTCCTCCCCTCTCCCCATGACCATAAGTCTATTCTCTATGTCTGTTTCTCCATTGCTGCCCTGTAAATAAGTTCTTCGGTACCATTGTTCTAGTTCTATATATGTGTGTTAGAATATACTTATCTTTCTCTTTCTGACTCGCTTCACTCTGTATAATAGGCTCTAGGTTTATCCACCTCATGAGAACTGACTCAAAGGCATTCCTTTTCATGGCTGAGTAATATTCCACTCTGTACATGTACCACAGCTTCTTCATCCATTCACCTGTTGATGGACATCCAGGGTGCTTCCATGTTCTAGCTATTGTAAGTAGTGCTGCAATGAACAATGGGATACATGTGTCTTTTCAATTTTGGTTTTCTCAGGGTATAGGCCTAGGAGTGGGATTGCTGGGTCATACTGTGGCTTTATTCCTAGTTTTTTAAAGAATCTCCATACCATCTTCCATAGTGGCTATATCAAATTACATTCCCACCAACAGTGTAAGAGCATTCCCTTTTCTCCACACCCTCTCCAGCATTTATTATTTATAGACTTTATGATGATGGCCATTCTGACTGGTGTGAGGTGATATCTCATTGCGGTTTTGATTTGCATTTCTCCAATAATGAGCGATGTTGAGCATCTTTTCATGTGTTTGTTGGCCATCTGTATGTCTTCTTTGGAGAAATGTCTGTTTAGGTCTTTTTCCCACTTTTTCATTGGGTTGTTTGTTTTTCTGGTATTGAGTTATATGAGCTGCTTATATATTTTGGAAATTAATCCTTTGTCAGTTGTTTCATTTGCTATTATTTTCTCCCATTCTGAGGGTTGGTTGTCTTTTCACCTTGCTTATAGTTTCCTTTGCT